>JAQBSW010010129.1:0-25686 GCA_029291075.1 Eudiplozoon nipponicum
ATCTTAATAAATGTATAATACGTTAGTCATAGAGAAGATATTCATGGTTAATAGCTACCATGTATCCTTTTAAGAGGAAACCAAAATGTGATAGATAGACGGATATATAGATAGGCCTATGGGTAGATTGATAGGTTTATTCTATACACATAATATATATATATATATATATATATTGACTCACACTGTTGCTTATATTTATATATATATGTTTTTATACATATTTATATGTATTTTATATATTTATATAAGGTGTGAATAAATAAATATACAATTTGATTAATTGGTAAATAAAAAACAGTAAGAAAAGAATAAAATAATAATTTGAAATAGGCAAACATATATATATATATATAGGATTAGGGATGTTGGTCTCATACTGTTGCTTATATTCATATATATGTTTTTATACATATTGACATGTATTTTATATATTGATATAAGGTGTGACTAACGTAATAAATAAATATATAATAAGAATAGAAATTATTCATATTTAATAATTATCAATGGTCCTTTTTCTCTCTCTCTCTATTTATATATATATATATATATATATATATATATATATATATATATATATATATAAAGGTTTTACGATATTATATTTAGATATATGTGTAATGAAGTATTTTAGTCATATCAGCAAATATTCTTATGCAATTATTTCCAAAAGTTGATTAACTTCGCATTGTGCTTACGATTAGTTTTTTGAAAAACGTTAGTTGTCCAGGCTATCTCTATCTTTCTCTCTTTAATCGTTCACCCAAGCGTCGATATAACATTCACTCTCCATCCATCTACGTTACTTGCTGCTCCATATTTGAACTAATTTGTTGCTATGTGGCGCAATACCTCACACACCATTGTATACATTAGAGTTCCTGGCTTTAAATAAAATACAGTATATGATAGTCAAGGCATTTTTTTAAATTTTGATTACCGTGACATAGTAGCAATACAGTTATAACAAATAACAAAAGGTTCGATACTTTTTTTTTTTCAAGCAGAAGACGGCATACGAGATGAGATGAGGTATAGGTGAGGTAATGATTGGTCTGCTAATTATAAAAAGTTATATATTGAGTTTAGTTACTGAGACAAATTCTATGATTAAAATAGTGTTGAGTCAAATATATATAAATAGAATGGTTTTGGAACGAGGTTACCACATTTGCTTAAATCTGCTATTGTGATCAGTGTTGTGTTGCCTGATGATGGTGCTGGAAAGGAGGCACCGAAACGTCGCCAGTAAACAAAGATGTGATAGAACCGCATTTCCAATTGAAGTAAAAATGAGTCAACCTGATCAAAGACAAAACAAAATTGGAAATAGTGACAAATCGGATCTTTGTGTAACTGCCCGTGTACAGCTACTGCCCGCGTACGCAAAACGCGGCATTGATAATCTGAATGCTTACACACCGCAAAATATTGAGTTTAAATCCTAATTGTTTATTCATTTGTTGAATAAAAGCCCACTAATTAGTCAATCTTAATCCGATGTTCTTAATCTTTTGCTGGAGCTAGCTTCAGTTACCAATTCATGCAATCGCCTTTTTCTTCCACTAGCTAGTGCGGCATTCCAAATCGGACCTAAAGATTTTTCAACAGCTGTTTCATTCATAATATTATCTCTAGATTTAATTTCTATAGATTTCCTAATCAATCTCGTCATCCTATTACGACTACATATTGCTATGCGTTTGCATTCCTCCCAGTCTCCAATGGTTACCCTCCTCATTTAATAGATGCAACAATGATGGACGTCGTGAAGAAATTTAATCCTAGTTTGAGGCACATAAAAGCGGATAAGGAGAAGGAAGAGCGGAAGGTCATGGTATTACCGGACTCTATATTAAGTAGGAAAGTGAAATCAATAGCTTTAAAATACAATATAAGGACCGTTTTAAAACAGCCCCTTACACTAGGCACTATACTCCCTAACCAAAAAGAAAAGATTGAACCCTTAGACACTTCAGGAGTGTATGAGATCCCATGCAATGATTGCAGTCTCAAGTATGTTGGTGAAACCATGCGTCCAATCAAAGTAAGAAGAGGTGAACATAAAACTGCGTGTAAATATGGACATATTGCTAAATCTGATCTTGCTCGTCATGTAGTGGAGACTGGGCATACTATCGACTGGGAGGAATGCAAACGCATAGCAATATGTAGTCGTAATAGGATGACGAGATTGATTAGGGAATCTATAGAAATTAAATCTAGAGATAATATTATGAATGAAACAGCTGTTGAAAAATCTTTAGGTCCGATTTGGAATACTGCACTAGCTAGTGGAAGAAAAAGGCGATTGCATGAATTGGTAACTGAAGCTAGCTCCAGTAAAAGATTAAGAACATCAGATTAAGATTGACTAATTAGTGGGCTTTTATTCAACAAATGAATAAACAATTATTATGAATATAGTCTTCAAAATTTCATCTCTAACTATTCATTTGATTTTAAAACAAATAGTGATTTCAACCTTAATTTTCTGTTTTACACCCCCACCCTACCCATTGGAAATATTCTAATAATACAATAGTTATAAGTAATAATTTGTCTGACGCGTGCAAAGGGTAAATTAATGTCTATTGACTGCAGTTTCATTTAGATGTACGTACATGTGTATCAAAATAAAATAATTTAACCAAGTTTTTTAGTTATGCATACACATACACATGGACATGCGTGGCGTGCGCCAATAACTGTTATTAACTTCTCTATCTTGAGTACAACCTAGTGGTTTGAATTGTAATTTAACATGTGCATTAGTCTTTCGGATTTCTGGTTTAATCACTCATGGCATGTTTTTAAGACGAGTGCTTCTGAATTATGGGTCTCCCCCATCTCAGTTACGTCATTTACATTGAGTGTGTTAAAAACGAATAGTTATTGCATGCAATTGATAAATTATTATTCAGCCACTCTGGTCGAAATTAGTTAGATGAAAACAACGGTTATGAAAATGTACACACACACAAATATGTGACACGCGAATATCTAATGAAAGGTCAGTCTGAGGTATATAAATATTATGACTAGAGGAAATAAAACACTTGTTTCATTTGTTTCGTGAGATGCAACTGATGAAGGCCTACGGTAAGATGGGCCGAAATATCTTTCTAAAAGAAAATTACTGGAACAATGAAAGCTGCGTTAGTCAAAACGCAGATCAGGTAATTTCAATTAATCCAGGTGCGAAACACGGAAACTCCTTCAAACTATTATCCTGCTTTATTGATACTGACAGTATATATATATATATATATGTTTCCTTTCATAAAAATATCTATCCAATGAATATACTGTCTCACCTTAAATAACAGTTAATATCTCAATAGTTGGAACGTTAATTGGAACGATATTCCTACCAGGCTTCGCACAAAGGAAACACTGACCTGAAATCTGTGTTTGGATTTCGTGCTATTCTATATTAGGCTTCTGAAACATTTGCTCGGGAATTAAATTACCGTCTCCAGCAGTTTTGTTTACTACTGAAGAATGATTACAAAAACGATGCAAAATAATAGTTGGATTATTTTGTTATCTGACGCTAAGTTCCGTTTAAACCAAAAGGAATGCAGTCAAATGTTTCCTTTATACCTAAATGCAATATCTATACAAACTGATGAATGCAACAATTTTCGAAACAAATTTAAAAATAAATTTCCAATGGTAATCTACATTAGTATACTTCTTATAAGACTCTTCGGCTGTGACACACATTCTCGCTGTCTGTTATTTGGTTCAGAGCAATGTAGTTCATCACTGGTGTCACAAGACCCATATATAATTGCAATTTGAAGCGTATTTCCAACATGTTTTCGAAACTTATATTGTTAGCTGAAACCAAACATTAGGTAAGATTAAAAATATTACTTACAAAGTGGACCGCATTCGAACTTCATAATAAATCAGCAAGCAATATGAAGGTTGCTAATACCAGAGCTCGAAATATGACGCATTCATTTAAGAGCCTTGCTATTCTTCCACTTCACAACTCAAGCCGAACAGTACATTCGTCCGTGTAGCTAGTTGATGTTTTAGGGCGATAGTGACGTTATATAGGATAAACGTGAAGAAAAGACTGACCAAAGTACATAAGCTACTATATAACTCAAAATAGCATTCCAGGCGAGGTTTAGATGGCATAGTCAATGAGCTGAATTACTTTGAAACAAATGCGCCCACATCCGAGCCTCTCTCGCAGCAGTCCGAGAAGTAAATAGGAAGTTCACAATAAGGAAAAAACTAATTTACCTGATGAATTTCACTTGTACTCTTATGTAATGTGGTCAGCATATTTATTATATATATATATATATATATATATATATATATATATATATATATATATATATATATATACATAGCAAACCGGATTCGTCCTTATTAGAACTCTGATACCAAGAATTTATGGACGGATTTGACAAATTTGCTTCGGATCCTCAGATTCAGTGTTAAATGCCCCAACCCTGATGCATATAATACTTAAATACCAGATATACTCTAACTTATGAAGTTGATTAATCTTTACTTAATTTGTAGGGTATGTAGCATCTCTGTCGACCCACGGATGAATTGCAATACCATTTACAAAATTGGCATGGTTTCTGCTCTTCAATAGAATGTTGGGGGTTGATAGATTGAGCTAAAAGTCGAACAGGAGGCCATGTGGGCTCCAACTGAAGGAAAGTCTAGCTGAAAATCCAAGCTAATTTATAATGGAATATACCATGTATTGTGCGCCAAGGTTAACGCAGTGAATAAAGTCCAAGATTCCAACAAAAATATGCCCCGTTTACTGCCCTGTCTGCGGCAAATTTCAGACATTATTTAAACAGTTCTCGATAAGGAAGGAAGTGGTCTACTGGATGAACTGCCTTTGCTAAGTTGATAATGCCAAATCAATATGCTACGCGTTTTCATATGTAAACTGACAAAGTATAATTCTGCGTATTTAACATATTTCAAATTTAGTTGTAAATAACATGGAAGAAGAATTTGCCCAATTCCCACTCGATTAAGTGTGTGCGTTAATTTTATTAACAAAACTATCCGTAATAATTATCAGACACTTGCGTTTAAGCAAAGCCATATTTTTTATTACCAAAAGGCAGAGTATAACCCACTTTTTCACAACACTCGAACCATGAACACTAGTAACATTGCTAAAAAATGTAAAAATGAATGGCACACCAGAACTCTTGTAGGACACAACATGTAGAATATATGCATGATTTTGAAAATGTGCCTACAAATTTTATCACTCAGTTAAATGGCATTGCAATTAAAAGGTATTTAGAAAAAAATAATTAAAAATAGTGCAAAGCAGCGCTATAAATGTTGATAGATTTTTTTCATAATGCAAACTTATTTAATGGAGTTGTGTATTTTCCTCTTTATTATAGACAATATATCCGAAATAACAACCTACGCTAAGACGAATCTAGTTGCCTAATTATCAACGTAAATACAGACTTACCTAACATTAATACCTAACTACCTAACTTGCAATCTACCTATATAATCATATTTCCCCTTACCTTACTATTTACCTATCAATCGGACTACTTGTCTAAATTGATAATTTCCTAATTTTCTACTTAACTAACAGAATACACACAGCTCTAACAATCGAACTTACTTACTGCATGTCCACATTCACAGTGTCCTTCTCACTAACCAACCTAACTAATTTTACCTGTTCTTTGTTGTGCAATGATATTGCGCGCTCTGTTCATAATTTGATTTTGAATATTTAATGACTCTGTTCAGTGTTACTTTGTCAACGGTCCGATGGTCCCACACAAACTACTTACCAGATTAAACGATCATTGGAGGCGCGGGTGCTAAAAAAATTAATTAAATCAAGGTTGCGATCTTCATATAAACATGTCCCAATATGTACACACATTTGTCAGTATACACTAATCATTGCATAATGCAAAAAAGGCAGTTCATTCAATTGACCGGTTCCTCCTTATTGATAAATCTTCACTTACTGTCCGCGGTAAATTATTGTCAACTGGATGAATTTCTTTTTCAATATTATACAACGATTAGTTTATACTGACAAAACTATGTATATAATGGAATTCATAATCATAACAAGATCGTAACTTTGATTTAAATAAAACTTACTATTTACTAAAATACATAAGAACATACCAGTTTACCAAACTATTTATCTACCACCCTCCCGACTTACCTACCTACCAAAATAATAAGTTACTTAACTGCCTACTCACCTAATTACTTACATACCGACATTTCATAAATGAAAACTAAACAACAAACTGCTTACCACATAACTATCAACATATCTATCAAACCCCAAACCTAACTGAAAGCTTACCTTTTGAATTGCTTATAAGCTTAACTAATAAGCATCTAACGAAATACATACCTAATTATACACTTTCCCACCAACAACTTATTAACTAATCGCACAAAATAACAAAAACTACCATTATTCACACGTATCGATGCGTTCCGACTTCCATGATCATCATTAGAGCACGGCAGAAAATTGAATAGCAATGCATATGTAAAAAAACCAATATTAAATATGCGGCTCTGGGCTCTAGTAGTCTCCCACACATTGAACTTGACGGTAAATGTCGGCTGCAAAATTTCTCTGCAGTTAAGAACATTTCCAGTTAGGCTCAATTTTGACGAATCTGCTAAATCTGAGAGTCGCATATCAAATTTTACTTAAAATATATATTAATTACGGTTTCATCCACGCTGGCCAATATTCAGTCGTGCTCTTATGATGATAGCGGAAGGTCGAAACGCACCAGTAAATGCGACGGATGGTAGTTATGCTGTGCAGCGCGACGTTTTATATAGAACAGGATTGGTATTTATCTGAAGTTCGGAAACATTATTACAATAACTGTTATCACCAACAGTGCAATCAATGTTTGTTTAATTGAACTATTTATACACATTTGGGAAAAGATGATAAAATGTTCAAGTTCGTGACAGCATAGAAATTGTATTGTCGATATTTCCAGTCAAGTACAAGTGATGCTATTAGAGCTGAGAGCCCCATATCAAATTTTCCCTTTATTACATATGAGTTGTCGTTTGATCCCCGTAAACCAGTTTTCCATCAAGCTCTGATAAAAGCCATATGGGATCGAAACACGTCAGTACGTGCGATTGCTATTAGTTTAATAAAGTAGCGCGACTGGCTAGATAAAAAGGGATTGGTGCTTATCTCAAACTCCAAAACTAGATTATAAGAATTTATAACGACTACCCATCTGCCTACGTACCATAGTTCCTATCTATCTAAATTCTCTACGTTGCTAATTATCAATTCGTAATCTGATGGTGACCATAACAGTTCAAAATATGTGAATACATGCAGCTGCCGGTAGTTTTGCATGTTGATGACGGTGAGTTTTGCTCTGTTGTGTAATGGATTTAACAAATTGACTTTGCCTCTCAAGTAGGTAAACCGAAATAAAATAAATGTCAACAACACTTGTACAATGGGCGGTTTTAAAATACACCCAAAGATTGATAGATGAGATGTTAAATTTATCGCATTAAAGCCACTCCATAAATAGACACACAGAGAAACGATTTTATAATTTTTGAACATCCACTTGCGAGGAACAAGCAAATTAATGTCTTTATTTAAGAATTATTTCCTGGCAAGACAGCATTTGCTGAGACTCGTACAAAAGCAAAATTGAAAGTCAAAGTAGATTCAACAATTGTATTTCAAAATTCGTGATATTAATTTAAGGTTTCAAATTCGCTCAGCTGTCCTAATACACATGAAACCTTCGAGGTGATTTAACTGGTAATGGCCACTACAACGGCGACTACGTCTAAATTTTTCTGCATTACGATGATAAACGAATTTGGGTGACATCAGTGTGTGCTGTTGAGACTAACATATGAGTAGCCATGAAGCAGTGAATAAAATCAGTTATATGTTTGACGCCTTCAAACATGATGAATTCACTTATTTGTTCGGGGTATGTAACATGAGCTGCAGAAATCTGTGTGGCCTAAGCGCAACGTTTCCCAATTGAAGTCATGCACCTGACTATTAAACTACCTTGTACACGATTCATACGAAAGTTGACGATCCGTCCTGCTTTGAGTTGGTTATTTGTTTTTTTTAACTATTGCTTTATCTGTCTCTGAAAACTATTATCCAAGCCTGACTCGGTTTTCATGCCATGTGTCAGTCGAACTAGCCAGATTTGGTATTCGATAATGGGTCTACAGTATAAACGACAGACCATGAGCTCGAGTCGGTCGTAGGATGATGCAGCATCATTAATTGGTTCCAAATGCGTTGATTTCTGCAATTGGGGATAGGCGCGATTTATTCTGATTTACGTTGGTAGATGAAACCGAGGCGATATCAATTAATATTGTGGAGGCAATGGAATGAACATCCATTACGCAGTAAAGAAAATCAGAAGTATGGTTGACATCTTCGAACATGATGGATCCCGTCATTCGCATGTGACAAGTGAGGGATAATTTTTGGAGGTTGTGGTGCCTGGGTGCGTCATTGTCAAATTGAAGACGGGCAATTGATTGTTGATCGTCCTTGTAATATCAAACTCACTGATTGTGCTGATGATGATAACAATTTTACAAATCAAAATTACAAACTTGTTATAAAAACTATTTCCATTATATATAGTTTCGGCAGTATAAACTAATCATTGTATAAGTTAGCAAAACCAAGTCATCCAGTAGACCGGTTTCGTTATATTTGGGAACTTATTAGGAGGCCCGTAAGCTGAAAATTACGGGCAGTACGCAAAAAGCTCCCAATAAGAATGAAACCGATCTACAGAATGAATTTAATTTGCTAATTTTTATAAAGCTTAGGTTATACTGATATATATATATATATATATATATATATATATATATATATCTCATCTGCTTACCTAGTGAGTTGTCATTAATTGTCATTTATATCACTGTAACCTCATTGCGAAGAGTGTATACATGTAGACACATACACAAACCAATTTAACATACACTTTCCTAACATTTTTATAAAAAAACGTTATGCTTAAGAGATCTAAAAACAAGTATAAATGAGGCGGTTTAAATTAATATTTCCACTTGACATATTGATTGTCAACTAAGTGTGTGATGTGTTTGGCATTGAAAAAGGTCTCCGTAATTGGAGACCGAAATATTTGCAAAAATCATGATGACAGTGGATTCAAATATTTCGGTACGCAATCCGAAAATCAGGTAAATTGTTTATTTCCTGTCGCGCAACATGTTTCTTTTAAAACTCGGTTTTTGTTCTTTAATGAGAGATTGGGATTGCCTTGTTAGATCTTTAAGTCTAAATAGATGCCAAATATGATCCACCTCAAGAATACGCTAGCTGCAAACAGTTTATAATATAGATGTAATCTTTACAGTGTACGGCTAGGATGGCGCAGTGGATACAGTTAACATCTTCAAAAGAAATGTGCCCCAGTTCGAGCCCCGCCCGCTCTTACTTCTGAAAAGTACTTAAAAATTGCTCTAATAGAATGCAACCGATCTACTGGATGAATTGCCTTGGCAATTTGTGCGATGCTGAGTATAATGTGATATATATATTATTGGTGCTTATATGAAGCGCGCAAGCTTGATTCTAAAAAAATTATTCTGATTTTTTATACGTTTTAATCAATTTTATTTAATCACGAAGTTCTAATATCAAGACATGACTCGCTTTACATGACTTCTTTATTGGAAATGAGCCGGTCGTTATAACCGCATTCGGTAGACGGGTGGGGGCCTGCGGTATAAAAGACAGATTAAGAGCACAGTACTAGTGTAGGATGATAGAGCAGTTTGTGAATACGGCTTGGGCCAATGTATGAGAGGTTATTTAAGCAGTGACGGAAACTAGGAGTGCACTGCATATCCTCAAACAAGAGGAATCTAGTAAATTCTTCTGGAAATGTAACGTGAATTTGAGACGGCTCTGCCGCATGAATAGGTAAAATCCTATCAATTTTTGTGGCATTTGAACATGAATTGCTGCAGGCCGTGCTGTACAGTGTTACCGTTGATGAATGAATGTTGGACACCTTATTATCGATCATCCTTGTAATTTATTTATACGGTATCTTTTCATCCGTTTATTTCAATTTAATAACATTTCTTTTTACTAAATATGTGGGTTATAGTCTATAAATCATGCCATTAAATCCGATTCCAGGCTTCACGTCTTCTTCATTGGAACTGAGCCAGTCGTACTAGCCGCGTGGGGTAGAGGGGAATGAGCCTACATTATAGAAGTTAGATTATGAGGACCCGTGGGCTAGTAGATGATGATTTGTGGGGGTTCAACAGACGTAGAGCCTCTACATGCTGCACTTAAATGATTTTGTCTCTAGTGGTTAGAATCTAAGTTAAACCAGAGCATTCTTAGTAAATTCTCGAGACGGGAAATTCAAAAACCTTGTATTGTGGAATTTTAAATAATATTCAAAGAGAGTAAGTCGACAGTATAGTTTTTACTCGAATATGCAATTATATAATATTGTCTCATATATTATAATTTTAGTTATGTTTGAAAATTTTAAATTATGTATAATTTGTTTTCACGTTCACAAAAAATGGTTTAAACATCGTTTTAACGACCAGAAATGACAACATCACTTTGTATCTAGTCACAAAACGGCCCACTTACTGCCAGTCCCATTGACGTCAAATGAACATCATACTAAATGCATATATGGGTTATTGAAAAGTAAAACTCTGCTTTCATACAAATTGTCTCGCCAGTATTGCTATTGAAAGGCATGCTCGCTGACCACCCTCTACGTAGTCACGAACATAAATATTTGGTAGTTTTTAAAGATAAATATGTTACTAATCTATGCAGTTTGTTGAATGCGCAGGTGATATGAACGATTACTTGAATTGCGGTTGAACTCCGTTGAGCAACTGAATTAGTGCTGATATCATGTCCACAAAATGCACTTGAACAATTGCTTTCACCAGCAGCACAGTCAACGATAGCTTAATTGATTAACATACCATGGATAAAAAATTACTAAGGGCAAGCACACCGTATTGCTTCAAAAAGCAGTGAGAATGCTTCCTCATATTACCTTTAAGAATTTCACCCGCTTAATTTCTATGCAGTCGCGATGAGAAAACTTTAGCAGCTACGGCCACACTATTTTTGTCAATAAACTAAGCAATAATTTATTTCGCAGAAGATAATGGCAATTGCTTGACCAACTTTATTTAATCTTGCCAAACTGTAAAACAATTCTAGTTTTTTTCGGGAAAATAAAATTTGCCAAAGCTGACTCAAACCTGATGCGCGCCCGATGTGACCCAATTTTAATTAACAAGATTAAGCTAGGTGTCCTTGACCGCCAGAATGTAAATGGACTTTGCCTGCTGGGCATGCACTGGCAAGGGAATCAGATACTCTTTTTCTCTTCACAACAGGCAATGGGACGCAGTGCTCAGCCGAGCGAAAATTTACGTTCATTAACAGAAAGGCACGCTAACACTTAGAGACGCACATCTACTGACCGTCTAACGTTATAAGTAACACTAAAAATGATGATGATGATGATGATAATAATAATAGCACTTTTTAATTAAATCAATAATAATGAGAATAACGATAATAGTAAATTCAAAAGGAAAAAATGATAATAATCTTTGTGATTATAAACAATGTGCTGAACACAATACGCGCAGTGTCCTTGGCCTTACTATTTCCCCCGTAAATGTTACATCATTAGATCATTCTCTTATTGTTGTAGATAAAGTTGTCACTTTGTCAGTATAACGAGTTTATGCTAAATATGACTTCGTCAATAATTTTTAGCAAAACTTTGTCTTAATTCAGCTAAATAACAACAAACAAAACAACGGAGAAACGCCAATATCCAAATTGATGCTATTTGCAACAGTGTTGTAAACTCGTTTCTAGTCTGACCAAAAAATATGCCATGAAAATATGGAGTTTAAGCAAAGAAACCTGCCGCTTAAAATACATCAATGGGAATATTTTTAACATTTGAATAGCTGCACCTGAAATATAAAAATTAAGCTCAACAAAAACAATTAGGACATACAGAATAACTTGCTACTTAAAAGAACAAATTCGGTTGTGAGTGTGATGTTGTTAGTTTAACCGAGGTCGGAGACAAGCAAAAATGGGAAGATATTTCTTGTTTTAAACTAGTGTTAGAATGTCGAAAATGTGTGACACATAATTTAATTTTGTAAATAATCGTCTTGATATAACAACAATGTCAAAGTCAAGGAATGCAAAGCCAGCAAAGTGGGCAATTTGTCTTAACATTTCGCTTATGCGGGACTTAAATTCCCGCATAACGGAATACAGTCATAAGGCTTTAACGTGCACAATTTAAGCAGTCAAATTTTACACATCAGCCAGAGTATTGAATTATCCTCTCTGTGAAATAAAACAATGACAGAAACCTATATTGTCCTGAAGCATTATAAATGTAGAAAAGCTTAATCAACTAACATAAGCCGACAAATTAGATGTAAAAAATTATAAATAAAGAATATTGAAAGTTACATGTATGTGATAAATCGAATTTTAAGTTCACGCCCACTATTACGCAATGTTCTATTGAAAGCACAAATGAATTTCCACCAAATGTTTCTTTTAAAATAATCATTAAATGAAAGAAAGCACTCAGGATTCACCATTTATCGGCATGTTTTATGCCAAAAGAGAAAACAGGTTATAACATTAAGCCTTAATTGGTTGAAATGCAATGCACTGCAATAATGGGACAATTTCCTAAATTTATCAACTCTTAAATGAGTGTTATTTTTTAATCATACGCTTTATGGGCTACCTGTAAAAAATGCGAATCAATCTTTCTTGAGCATAAAATATTCTCGTTTTGTACACAAAACATACAACAGTGTGTATTCAAATATGTTTTGCTAAATTGTTCCATTTTACATATCTGTTCAAGTCCAAATATAGTGCTTAGCAAAAATAAAATACGCTTGTGGAAATTTACGACAATTATCATGTTGTAACAAGCGATTTTATGCACTTTTTCATATTAAATTGATATTAAAATAGTTTTAAAAACGCCAAAATTTTCGAGATTGCACAATCCTCGACAAACATTTTTTCAACATCCTAGATTTGGTGATTGTATAATGTGATAATACAGTTATATACAATTAAGGAGAATGTCTGCAAAGTATTTGTGCCTACATTGCATTTTGATCTACCAGCTGGCTACTGACATGTTATTTGACTGGATATTGTGCTAGCACTAATATAAGGGAAAATGCCAACATAAAATATTAATCATTTCTTATACAGTCATGCATATTTATACATTTTGGGTTTTAATTGAAAGAAAACCAAAGTGTATAAATATGTATGATGTATAGAAGAAAATATTCCAAAATAAGTAGCCTTTATCCACTTTGTTATTTGTGTTTTCATAATTATAAGAATATATATATATATATATATATATATATATATATATATATATATATATATATATATATATATATATATACCTACAAGAAGAAATTGAGTTCTTTGAACTTTAAGTACATAAAATATAAACTTTAGAAATATATTTTATATATCCACAGTTTAAATGAATATATATCCATACATATCCAAATCTATGCAATATAATATATATATATATATATATATATATATATATATATATGTGTGTGTACAAAACATATAAAATATGTATATCTAAATCAACATATAGACACCATATGTGAGATACTCCCAAATCTTATTTAAATATTTTCTTATATATATAAATATATATATATATATATATATATGAACCAGCGATATATCATATATTTAATTAAATCAACATGTAAGTAATAAGAAACGTTTCCTCAGTGCACAAGTTGCACAAATATTATCATATATCTGCCAAAATACACATTACTATATCCATATACTATATAAATATATAAAACCTCATCTAAATTATTTCGGTAATTATCTCAAATTCATAGTCGCGGTCTCTTAGTAATATTTATTGTTGACTCAACGTTTCCTACCCATCAAGAAAGCTTAATTAAATTTGGGCCCTAATGAGTTATCTACATATGTCACATTTATGACGTACATTCTCTATTTTATTTCAATTGAGTCCCTAATCAATCTGGTTAATTTAAATCACTTATATAATTCAATGAACTTAAAGCCATCCCAATTTATCCGATGACCTTTCTTCATTGAATGCCTGGCTAAATCCGATCTATGATTATATTTATATTTCCATGCCGTTTTATATTCCCCTCTACCTACTTTTATCGGATGAACGGTTTCCTCTAAGTGCCTGAGTTGGCAATCTTTCCAGAGTATCTAAGAAACCCGTGATGTGTCGAGGGGTACTTTTTTTGCCTGATTAGGTAGCTTATTGCCTACAATAAGAAAAAATCTTAATACTGAAATCCAGGAGGATACATCGGTAAATATCTTTTCTAGAAATATCTTTTACTAATATCTGACCCATCCATAAACGATAATTTCTCTTTTCTTTCTTTTAACAACACAAATTATAATTCTCCTAGTGGATTAGCTAAATACATAAAATTCTCCAACACCTTATCATAAAATTTTTAATTAAGAAAATTTTATCTAAGAATCTTAAATATAAGTTGGGTTGGAGGAGATCAGAAAAAGTGATTTTTTCTAAATAATGCATGAAAATGTTAGCAACTGTGACCGATAATGATTGTTCCATAGGAATACCTTTAACTTGCAGGTAGAATTATTTTGTAACCATAAATTATGCGGAAGACATACAAATTTTAAACATTTCTATAATAATCCTATACATTATTTAACTACCTTCTAATATCTCAGGATATTTCGTTAAACGACTTTGGACACAGTCTTATGCGACCTGCAACAAATTGTTGGTATACTTCTATACCACATCCAGACATACCTGTCTATCATTCTCCAATAATTTACATTTGCTAATCATGTCAGAAAAGTGATAAGTGTTTTTTAATGTATAATCCAGAAAATAAGTGGATTTTCTTATCCCAAGGCATAGAAATTTGGACATTTTATAAGTTGGAGAATTCTGAACATTCACAATTAACCTAAGTTGATTACTTTGTTTTTGAAACTTTACCAAAGCATATACTCAAATTTTCAAGCAATGTATCTAATTCTTCAGACTCAATCATTTAATTGATTAATGACTTTAACTCACCCTGAAATTTATCTGTGGGGTCCTTATTTATTTTTTTATAAGTCTGTTCATTATTTAATTATATATTTATTTTATCTTTATACTCCGTCTGATTCATTAACTTTGTTTTCCATTTTAGTCTGTTTTAAGGTATATTACTTTATTAGATAATAAAATGGATCTCAAAAATTTCAATTCATAATTCGGCTCACATTTGTAGTGTAAACCCGGAAGATGGGCCTGGGGCTGAAAACCCGAAAATTTAAAAAAGATGGAGAATATGGTTTCAATAATATTTTTGGACAAGCAGCGTAACTGGAGTAACATGTGCCCAGAAACAGTTGTAATTCTCAATTTTGGTGAACTATAGCATATATTGAAATTCATCACGTTGGTACCGTGTACCATGCTGTCTTTTGTTTATCCTTGTAGTCATAATTGAACCAATTTATTACTAGGTGTGCAACACCTATTGCATAATTGCATACATATTAGTCCTCTGTCACAAACCGTAGCTAACTGTTATATATTTAATTGATTGGTGTCATGAGTATCACGAAATGTGATAACTGAAATCGATCAAGGCCAGAGTGTATAGATTTACTGGAGTAATATTTCGGTATTTTGATGTTGGTATCGGGCACTAACACAATAGCTATAGTGTTGGTATCCTTTACATACTCGGTATATATATTATATAGAGTGAGTTGGTGTTTAATGATGGTGTTTATATGATATCAGCTTCACTACTGCAGGTTAACACAATCATCTAGGAGATTGTAGCGTCCTATTATCAAACATTCCTTTCCCATATATAGTTGTTAATGAGCATAATACCGACTCCTACTAATGCGTTGTCAGTAAGCACGAAACGAATGTGCACGAGATTATACTTTCCATTCATGCTGGCTTTGGTTTATCATTCTGGTCATAGTTTAACTAATTTGTTACTAGGTGCGCAACACCTAATACATGATGGAAAGCTGCAAAAGGACGGCTTTAGAGTAACGGTACCAGTGAGAATCCATCAATCAATTAAAATACAAATCTGTGCACCTTGAAATACAAAGGAATCAATATTTTACCGACCTACGAGTGGGAGCAATTGTCCCGAAACCGTCAATTGTGATAACAGCTCGAACGATGAAAGTAATACAAAAAGAAAAATTCCCATTAAGGAATATATCGAAACTAATAGCGTGTTTCCAAAAGCCGCTGGCAATTTATATCTTGCGACAGATTTGCTTGTGGCGTATCGCCTTTCGATCAATTATCTGATCTCGTATAATATAAATTTATAATAGCAATGATAACTTCTTTTCATTAAAAGTGGAGATTATTCAACAACAAATCAGAAGCAAAATACTGCAGAGACCACACAAGCCATCACATACACATAATTCATCAGATTATATCCTTTTCATTTAAAAATTCTTTCGTCTTACTAAATGCGTGAAAATCATGTTGCAAACAACAGTTTCGGCAATGCGCAAAATCTTTGCGTTTTAAGCAATGAAAATCGTATGACAACCGTTTTAGGTGTAGGTATAGTATTCGTAAAAATCTAATTCCTTTATGGCGGAAAGTTGACTTCTTCCAAGATAGGCTGGTCTAGGACATTAAGCGTCTTCTCAAAAAAATCGTTTTTTTTATTTGGATAAATTGCGCAACGCAATAATACTTTTTTGTCCTTAAAACATCAATTTTCAGTGTATATTTCGAAATATCAAATAAAAACATGGAGTTATACAATTATTTTTAGGTTCAGAAAGAAACTTTATATCTAGTGACTACAGCGAACAAAATATTTAATTATGAACTTTATTATATCATCTATATTAATGATGATGAGGGCTTCATTAACATACCTCAGATATACGAGGCAGTGGTTTTTAAAATCAATAAATGCAAATATGATGTTTCCAGATAGCACATGTAAGCATCTTATAGAAAAATGAACATAACCTATACGCCATAGATAATGACACGGTTCATAAAATTATAATCTAAATTAGGCAGGTTTTGAGATATGAAAAGGAGCTGCATATTTCAGAAGCTATGATTTGCAAAATCGTTGGTCTGCAGTTAAATGATCAAAAAAAAAGAATGTAAAGACTAAATATAAACTGACTTATCATGTTTGTATATATGCGAGTACATAATATGTGATGTGTGTCTGCATATGCCTTTTTTATTTCAGGTTAGTAATAAAAATTTTATAATTTTCATTTTTAAAATTTACAATAAAAGTACAGCTATTTATGAAATCTGTGTACATAATTCAATTCATAATACAACACACTTCGTTTTATTCTAAGACGATATCTAGATTCTGATAAGGAAAACACAAAAAATATGTGTTTACCGATGAATGCATTACATTAACAGTACACAGTATTTTTGCATAAACATAACAAGCACACTAGCAAACCAAATCATGGAAATGTGATCTTGAAACAGCATTGATGAATAATAAACTAAACTAAAAATGCTTTACAATTAAACGATTTTTCGAAATTAATTTAAGTAATACAATCGAAGTTTTGATAAAAAAAACCTCGCCCATTATGCATAAACATTTGTTAGTATAAACTAAAAATTGTATAGTGTAGAAAAGGCAATTCATCCAGGGGACCGGTTTCGTACTTATTGAGAACTCATCACGTAGTAGTCAGAATTTGACGCGGGCAGGGCTTGAATCTGGTCACAACTACTTCGGAAGCTGGTGCCCTAACCACTGAGCCACCCTGCCATACCCCAAATAATTCTTGTGCATTGCACTTTGTGTGTGTAAACCCAATATTACAGCTTATTACGTGTCTAACAGTAAAACTCGTTAATTTCTCGTAATTATTCTCAAAAGTTAACGCCCTGGTACGCCCACCTCGTGACAAAAAGAACTTGCCAATAAACAAGTTATCCTAAACATACAGCTCGGATACTCATTTTCTGCATTAATAATTCGAGGTTTTTTAGCTGAAATTTCGATTAAACATTTTCCCAATAATAATTTAAACATCATCTTAAGCTCACAGATTACGATGATGCAAGATTCCGTCATTCTATAAATCTAATGTCACTTAAATTATTGCATGTTTTTGCATTAGCACACATATCGGAATTAATATGGGTAGACTAATCAACATAAACCATCAAAATACACTGCAATAATTGATTCAAATACGGCCAGCAACCTTAGGAACTTCGACATTATCAGAGTATATTTTAGGAACAGGGCATACAACTAGCTTCATAAAGTTCTCAGATCTAAATAAAGATTACTCGAGCATAATGTTGCCTTAATACGAAACTTTATACCATTGGATGAAATATTTCTTGCATAATAAAAAAATGCTAAAATATTAGGTTTAGTACCACTGATATTATATGGGTTTTCAAAGATTTGAAGTAGGCAGCAATAACAATCTTTCTCCATTCAGACTCATTTTATCTACAGCTATCTCTACGCCAAATGTGGCAGCCAGATTAGTATGCGTGATTATACATCCGATAATGAAACAAAAGTTGGGATACGCGGTTCAGGATATCTTTCAATTTGTTGAAAATAATCGCGAGGAAGATTTAAAAGAGAGGAAATATTTCTCTTCTAACGTTGGATCATTTTTTACCAGTAGTACTCTGAATAGAACAGTTACTTATCTTTGTGAATATTTGCGATCATTCTTAACGGGAACATATACTGAAATGAACGAAATAGGGGGACTTCTTTATCTGTGCAAATCCAGCGTAAAATTCCTAAACCAAGGAATGTTTTACAGATAAATTTACGGAAAAGGAATGGGTAGTTCCATTGGACCGGGTTGGACAACCATATAAAATTAGCACTTAGAAACAACAGGATAAAACCAATTTATCCCTGGAACCCATACTAATGTACGCCATGTTGATGAGATTTTCGTGATCGTGGAAAAAATGATGATATAAATGCACTACTACCTCATATGAACACGGTCGACCAAGCAATCCAGAGTACATAATAAGAACAAAAAGACGGATATCTGTCAATCCTAGATGCAGATATAACAATAAAAAACCAAATTGAGGTCGAATCACAATATATCTAGCTAGACAGGGAAGTTTATTATTAATTCAAATAGTGTACCATTGGCTTGCAAAAGAAACCCCATAACCAACTGGAGCAATGAAATACGTAGGATCTGTTCATCTAATAACATTAAATTGGAACTAAACCCACTTTTGGAAACGTTGCTGAAGAACGGTTATCAAGACTGGCTTATCAAATTTAATTTTTGGCAAATTAATACAATTAAGATCAATCTAAATAAATTCAAAATACATCACAGAATAATGCTCAATATTCTCTTTGAAGAAAATCTCCCAGCCAAAATTTTGTAAACGAAAATTATTTCGAACGACTAAATCCCAGTTTCCGTCGATACATATGAGATGTGTTTTAAAAGATGATAACGTGGCGAATTAATAAGTAAGCAGAATTTCTGTGACAGCCACACAATTATCCGAATATTCATTTCAATTCAACCACAGCACTCAGTACAGTTGAGGATAAAAAATAGACTCAAAACAAGAATAAACCGGCATCTTCCACAAAAACTATTAAAAATGGACGTAGTGCTTTCACAAAAATCAACGATTTGTGAACATATAAAAAACACTGGTCCGGTTGACGATAAAAAAAATAATTCTTTGGTTTCAGGCAAGAAAAAATTAAAAAGAGCGCCTGGCTTTCCAAGCTGTCGCAATTTACAAGCATTATCCTTGTTTAAACGTGAAAAAACTAATTCAAAAAGTAATGAAGCTATATTGGAATAGAAATATCACGAACAAAACGTTAAAGTAAAGGACATGTCTCAAAATCCGCCACATTGAGTAATTGCAATCATCTTCTAAATAAAAGTTCTGACACAACTTTTGACTTGATGAAAAATTATTCCACATTGCGTAATTTAAAGATAGACGTAGCTAAGATTTCATTTGTTACAACAAATATACGGTTTTGATTAGGTGAATGAAAGTAGCATTAACAAATCCAGAATATTGGCTCTCGATATTGGTGGCAATTATATTTATTAATAAATGCTAATAAATGGATCACTGTAGTTCTCTCTCTCTCTCTCTCTCTATATATATATATATATATATATATATATATATATATATATATATAATATGGCGCAGTGAGTAGAGTCCCGTCCCCGAATCAAATGTGGACCGGTTCGAGTCTCGTCCGCGGATAATTCTGGATCGGATTTGACGAGTTCCGAATTCGAACAAAACTGGTCTACTAGATGAACTGCCTTTCCTATCTGATGCGTTGTTATGGTTATACTGACAAAATAAATGCAATCAACAACTCACAATTAGAATTCAAAAAGTAATACAAAAACCACAATTGGCATGGTGTTTGATATATAACGACAGTGGCAACATAAGACTTCGGGTCATAAAAGACTTAAAATACGTTCCACTTGAAAAAGGTTAAATGATACACATTAATTGGTTTATGACATTAAATTGCAAGTATCATGCAGCTTAGGTGACGTAATCAATAGAATCCCAGACTCCAAAGCAAATGTTGCACAGTTCGACTCCTAACAGAGACGAACTAGGGATATTAATTGAAGAGTACCCAATAAGGACGAACCCAGTTCATAAAATTGTACTTTGTTTACAAACTGAAGCAACATTCGTTTTATACAGACAGCAAATATAAGATCTAAATTCTGCCATTAGACTGAAAATTAATATCACTTCACAAACTTGCATTGTGCATTTTGTATAATAATAGATCAGGAGTGGCACGTTGGAACTTCATGTCTTATTAGATTCCAAAATTTTTCCAACAGAAAAAGGCGTAAAAAAGCACATAAATTGTTAGAAGACATTAGACTGCTTGTAGCATGTGGCACAGTTGGCGAAATCGATGGAATTACAGACTATGAAGCAAATGTGGTCCGGTTCGAGTCCCTTCCTCAACAAATTCTGGATAGTACCTAAAGAGTGCCCAATAAGGAGAACCAGACAAATGTTTAAAAATTCCTGTCATAAATCATCAATGCAATATATATATATATCAAGTCAAAATTACGAGTAAACATAACAGGCTGAAGATGTCAAAACTGCAGTTTAAGAAGACCATCTTTATAAAGATTGCTAAAAAATGTCTGCGATATTCTTTGATCGTTAAGTATCATCAATAACACTTTCAATTTGCTCTTGTTTGCTTATTTGTAAATGAGAACTATTTTATGCGTTTTTTAGACTATTCAGATGTAAGGCACAGTTCCTTAGGGAATTTTAAAGTAATCAGAATGCAAATTCCTTAATTTGAGAAAAATCGATATTATATTTCGCGCCAGCGTAAACAATTCAGTAAAATGTTGTGTATTTTCAGTTGTATTTTATAGCCTACAGCCTGTGAATCTTCACAAATATTAACAAATAAATTTATACAGCGGATAGCACGTACATTTTCATTGCACATCGACAGCGGTCGAGCATTAACAGTCTTCGTGTGTGTTTTTACGCGGCCCAACGCGTTAAAAGCTGTTTTAATGTTATCTACGGCCAACACACCTACTTCGTTCGCAGCTGACTGATCATTACCAATATCTGATTTCAGGCACGCCGGCGTTGCTCGCTGTATAATTCCCGAAGTTACATGCCAGTAGTAAGTTCCACCATCATCATCTGTAAATTAAATTGAAGAACAAATGAAAGCCTGGGTTCATTTTAATGATACTCAAACTGCAACGGCATAAAGATTTATATAAAACAAAAATGACTTGGCCTAAATATTCAAAAGTTTCATCAACATGATATTCTAATTGACTGGCCACGAATAACAAAATTCAACAACAATTTACTAGTACCAGGCAAGACTGAACACGCCCTCGACCAAACTCGACAAACATTCAATCGGATTGGTAACAAACTGAACAGAAAAAAATAGATGCACACACGGCGTCAGAAATTTCCAAATAATATGAGCGTTCAACACTGCATTCAGTACTTGCCCTGTTACCAAGTGAAGAAAACAAATTTGCGCAACAAGGTGAAACGCAAGACGACACTCGAAAAAATAGCTCTCGTACACGTAACAGCCAATAATGCGAATAGATGGTTAACACTCAAGCCCTAAATGCAATAATGACCAGATCTCAGACGCAACTTTGCATCACCGCGAGGAATACCTTTACATGCAAACAGGCACACACACGGACAAAAACTCATAAAAACTTACCAATCAGCCAAAACAAGAAATAGAAGTAAAACCGAGTCAGATTTGACGCCACCCACATAATCAAATTAAACTCCAGAATGTATAGAAATGATAGATTGTAAAGCGAAGTTTAGTAATCTTGAAATAAATTTCCATTACCCACTTTTGGTGTGTGTGTTTTTCTATTTACCGTAATCAGATATATATATATATATATATATATATATATATATATATATATTCTATTTACCTCTCTGATTGGAGAATGTTTCATTCATACCCCACTACTAAAAGACAACATATAGCCAGGCATAACGATAGCATGAACAGTAAAAACTATGTTTCATATACCTTTCTCGTAGGGAGAAACAAGAAGACGTTTTTCATGTTAATCCATAACTTCTTATATGTTTCCAATTAATTTATGCTATTCCATTTAGTAACTACTGTGCAAACAGATAAAAGTGTAATTGAATACCTTGTTGGATACACCAAGGCCTAAGTAATTAATCTATTTCCTTTCGCTCAACATGGTTCTTTTAAATTGAAATTAGTGGTTACCCAAAGTTAGCAAACAAAACTAAACAGTTCGATTAAAAAATAGTTGAGATCATTATTATAACATTACCCCTGACACAGTGATCGAAAAAAATACAAATCCTGCCCTAAGTTTATGAATGTTCTTAAATTGGACAAAGTCTCATTGAATCAACAGTTAAGATAAGATATAAATTTTTCTAAATATGCATAGATAAAGCAAAGTCAACTGACACGTGCATTTCGTGCTTGCTGGTTCATTATCAATAGGAATCGATATTAAGCAACAAATCTGATGAATAAGGTGAAAAGTACTAGCGATCCTGGATGCAGATCCGTCTTCTTTTAATATATTACCAATTAACACGAAAGACATAATGGATCAGGGTTACTTCCTCCGGTTTCTGATGAAGTTGTTAAGTAATTCTACTCTCAAACGAGCGATATTTTTAAGTGCTAACGCTCCGGACCCAATTTAATGGAACTATGATCAATGGCTCATGCTAACAAAACAGCACAAGCTAATTACATTGTTAAAGCACACGGAGTAATCTCTTTTAATACAATAAACCAAGCATTGATTGAGAAATTGAAGGTATCAATTATTGAAATGACGTTTGCGAGCTTGAAGAAAATAACAATCCCATTTTATTTAAACAGTCGTCAAACAACATAGCAAAACAACAGTCAGTCAAACGTACTGACGCGTTTTGACCTTCCATGATTATCATCGGAGTACGATGGTAAACTGACTAGCGAAGTGTGGAATCAAAATCATAATATGTAGCAATATGTATAGCCTTATATATATATATGGCCTTAATGTATATATATATATATATTCGACTTCCATTTGATAGCGTACAATTTAAAATTAATTGATTGCGCGAGTGGTGGTAACAATTGCTTAAATCAAGTTTGCGAGATTGAAGTAAACACCAATCGCATTTTATTTAACCGATCATCGAACAACATATCAAAACTAATAATTTTCGTTTTTTATATACAGTAACTGCGGTTTGATCCTCTCTAGGTAGTTTGCCTTCTTACTCTGACAATAATTATGGAAGGTCGACACGTGTTAGTACGTTTGACTGACGACAGTTTTCCTATGGTGTTCGGTTGGTCAAGTACAATGGGATTGTTGCTCATTTGAAACTCGCGAACTTGATTTTGATAATCACGTTTAAACTTGTCTTTATATTTCTTGAATTATTTCTTGTTAGAATAACTATAAAGGTGTTTAAAACTTATTTACAAGCCAAGAGTCAAGGTGTAAATAAGCCACTACACACGCGCATATACATACCTTCAAATATGCTTACGTATATAATTAAGTGCAACAATTTAGTATTACATTCTTCTATATTACTGGTAAAGTTATTCATTAATTGCTTTCCTTGTGCACGTGAATGCTTAAGTGAAAATAGTTGAACATACCCAAAACATCGTTTAACATCAAACACACTTTTACTATATATATATATATATATATATATATATATATATATATATATATAACGAGCATTTAATAGATTAATATATGCATATTTATGTTAATGTTGTTTCCCATACACATTTCCAGTGCATGTAACAGGCCAATGCCGTAAGTTGAACTCCCAAAATTCATTTCAAAATATTGAACTCCTTTCACGTAAATCAAGTATTTTCTACATCGTATGGATGATAAGTCACAGTCAACCCATATATTCTTATAAATTACTATTTTGCGACAAAATAAACATCAAAACGCATATGAATTCATAACAAACAATTTAAGATATAAAAAAGTCATTGATTGCACAGATGGTGACATCAGTTTTTAAATCAAATTTGTCAGCTTGATATAAACACTAACACTACTTTATCTAATAAATCGCGTCAGTACGTGTGACTGACAATAGGTTTGCTATGTTGTGCGACTATTTATATATATAATGGCATTTATTTAAAGCACGCAAATTAGAATTAAAGAAGCAGATTAAGACTTACCCTGTAATTGCTGCCATCCTGACGGTAACTCCGATTTTGGCCGATGCTTGTTTCCCTTCATTAAAAAAACGAATATTTTAATTTTAATTTGTTTATCAAAGTATTTGCCTAAAGCTGTGAAATGTTATTTGACAATTTTTCGGAATCAAAGATTGATTCCGAGATTAATTATATCGTTTCTAAAGATCTTTATTATCGACATTAAATTTAAAAAAATGTAATATTATCAGCAGTTGCGAAAAATAGCTTACCCTCAATTTCGACCTTCACACATAATCATTGAAGCACGAATGCAAATTGACTGGCGAGAATCAAATTGCTATACAGGGATATTAATAACGTTATCTGTGTGATCTAAACATAGCATTTATCAGGTAGATCCTATATAGTATCGCAGTCCGACTAAATTTTTAACTAGCTATCCCGACAAAAAATATGACATACGGAATATAAATTCACAGTATGTATATATAAACAACACAGAATTAAGTTATATCCATTTTAATTTAATTTATTATCACTTCCTATTATTCCACATTGTTCTACCAAATATATAGTGGTTAAAGGGCGTAATACCGGCTCCTACTGATGAGTCGCCAGTAAGCACGAAGCGAATGTGCATGAGATTATACTTTCCGTTCATGCTGCCTTTGGTTTATCCTTCTGGTCACAACTGAACTAATTTGTTACTAGGTTCACAACACCTAATAC
>JAQBSW010010130.1:0-25684 GCA_029291075.1 Eudiplozoon nipponicum
TTTATAGAATTACGTTATGGGTAAAATTAAAAGGTTGCAATTGTCATAAAACAAAAGATGTATCTCTGAAAATATTTTTTACTGATATTTGCAATAAATTCTTTTTATGGATGGAGTATATTGAACGACATGGTTAATTGAACTATCATCGATCAAACAAATTTTGATTCAGAAATTATTCATCCAGTAGACCAGTGTCGTCCTCGTTGGAAACTCTCTACGTACTGTCGAGAATTTGCCGCACGAAGCAGAGGTACCCATGCTCGGACCCTGTCCGCGGCAAATTATGAACATTTCGCGATGAGTTCCAAAAAAGGACGAAATTGGTCTACTGAGTGACTTGCCTTTGCCACTCTATACACTATTTAATTTCTATTGACAAACGTGTGTAGATAATGGATTAGGTGTTTATAAGAAGATCGCAACCTTCATCAAAAGTAATTGTTATCACCGTTAGTTTAATTATATAAATGTTCATTTCAATACCACTTACCCATGTAGTGTGGTGTCTGTTCACTAATTAAAGGGAGCGCATGGTTATTTGGAACTTATGGTATAGACGGATGCCACATAAGCTGTACCTAAAATTAAAAAGGACTAACCGAGTTACATTATTTTGTTTATAACTTAACATCTTGTGTAGTGTGAGACAGGGTGGCTCAGTCTTTAGAGCAACCGAAGGTGACGTGCCCAGATACGTGCCCTATTCGCAGCAAATTCGGGCCAGTACGTGATAAGTTCTCAATAAGAACGAAATCTGTATATTGGATGAATTGCCTTGTCTACACAATGTAATTTTAGCTTCTACTTGTGATACTTATGGGTCAGGTATTTATATCAAGATCGCTAAACGCCAATGTCAATATTTAAATGATGAAATTCATGGCAATAAAAGTAAAATATTTTTTAGGAACTGGATTAATCGAAATGACCATGGTCTGTGTTTTGACTCATACACGCAGTTATCCAGTAGTTCTATTTTTTCAACAAAGTATTTCGGCCACCTCACTGGTTTAAAGGCAAAACTTGCTTCATTAGTTTTTGTTTTTAAACTAGTGAGAACGGACCAACTGAAAAAAGGCTGCCAATAAAGGTAGCCGAAATATTTTTTTGAAAAAATAGAGCTAATGGGTGACTTCGTGTGTTAGTCAAAACACAGATCAGGTAATTCATGGCAATAGCCAGAATATCGAGGGCTTAATGCCCATCTTCGCCGGTTCCAACTACTGCTATAGGCAGTCTTAAACATGGAGGAAACCATGGTACGGTGGATGGACCTAATTGCAAATCTTAATGCAGTTTTGTTTTATCCCATTAAAAATTAGTATAATGCTCAGTGATCTCCATGATTTGGTCCTCCAATATTTCAGGCGTGTTAATGTAACGTAGACGTTATTTACCATTTTCAATTTCAATAAGAGTGATGGATATGATTCAGCAAATGGTCCTTGAAATAACATATCATTGTATTACGAAAGTTTGTTTATACTCATTCTTTAATTTATTTGTCTGAATTTTAAAAAAATTGTGGAATAGTTATGGCGCTGCGTATCCGACTTACGCTCATAATGAATAAATTACGCGCAGTGACATCTGATATAGTCTTAGGTGATCTATTTATGAATATCTTATTTTAGACAGTATTATCTGTAATTAAAAGATTCTATTAATATTCGAGCATATTTAATCTAACTATTTGTTGTAATAATTTCAGCCGTGATATTTAATAAAATAGCCATTTAAAAGTTCCAAATCGTTATTTGCAAAATCTAATTCATAGAATATGTACAAATATTTTCCTTTCAAAAATACTTTTATTAAATAGAGTAAATGAAAACTTAATTCAAAGTTAATCACGTTACGAAAAGTAAGGTTAACTTTCAATCTATGCCTCAAATAATGCATCGCTGGACTTGTACATTTCGCGATGGAGGATTTCATCGTAACATTTCATAATTTCATCACAGAATGAATCGCCAATGATGTCCGGAATTTGGAATCGAGATAACCTAAAATGTGCACATAAATATAATATTTTGCAATAGTTTAATTCATTAGATATTTATAAAATAAACAGTAAGCCAGTCCAACTAAAACAATTCTTTAAATCAAGTTTGCAAGCTTAAAGTAAACACCAATCCCATTGTATTTAAACAGTCGTCGAACAACATAACAAAACTACAAGAGGTCAGAGCCGCATATCTAATTTTGCTTTCCATATATATGCAATGCGGTGTGATACTCGCTTGTCAATTTTCCCTCGTATTCTAATGATGATCAAGGAAGGTCGAAAAGCGTCAGTGCATGGCGACTGGCTGCAGTTTTGTTATGTTGTTCGACAACTGGTTAACTTCATCGGGATTAGTGTTTAATTCAAGCTCACAAACTTGTTTTAAAGAATTGTTACCTCCACCCGCGCAAACAATTATTGTTTAAGTGTTAGTATGTTGTATCGACTCGACCACCATATAGTTGGTATCAGGTGTGATATTTTACCGTCAAATGGTCCCACATTACCCACCTAAATATATAGTATGCGTAGAGCGTGATACCGGCTCCTACTGATGAGTCGCCAGTACGCACGAAACGAATATGCATATGAGATAATTTCTTTAGTTCAGGTTGACTTTGTTTTATCGTTCTGGCCCTAATTAACCTAATTTATTACTAGATGCGCAACACCTAATACGCAATTTCACGAAGGACAAGTGTGGTTGAACACTTATCTAGTTTAATCTCTCGTTTGTCATAGTAACTCCAAAAACAATTTGTATTCTATCGAAAAATAAGTAAATATACTTGACTATTGGTAACCTAGCTTTAATATATCGAGAAAATAATTCCAAAGCATGGCTTTCAGTACCAGGTGTCAACAAAGCAGACGTTTTAGAAACAAATTTCACAAAATACAAGACGTTAGGATGTAAATGAATTCAAGATTTCGATCTTGATATAAACACCAATTCCATTATATATATATGTATATATATATGTATATGTGTGTGTGTGTGTTTGGCAGCGTAAACTAAGCGATGTACAATTCTTTAAATTGTATCTAACCAGTCGTCGAACAACATAACAAAACTACTGCCAGTCGCGAGCTCTTTAATAAGAGGCCGTTAATTGCCGCGGATTAGACTCGGACCTGATCGCGGAAAAATTATAGAAACTACTTGAAGATTATCCAATAAGACGAAACCGTTCTACAGTTGTAATTGAAAAAAATTGCGAAACTGCTTTTAACAAATTTACCCGATCTGTGTTGCGACTAACACAGGCTGAATTCAAGTTTTTTTGTTCTTGAAATATATTTCAGCCGCCTTTAGCAGCTGCCAACCTCCATTCGCCGATCAACACAAGTTATTCAAAATTTTGATAATTGGTGAACTAAAGTTGGCAGCGCCAGAGGCTGCGTGAATATAGTCATGAGGCAAAACTGCTGGATTAGTAACACCTTATACAATGCTTGGTTATACTAAATATATTTTATATATATATATATATATATATATATATATCTCTTCTCTCTTACTATATGTAAAATTAGCAAACCAGTCATAATTTTGCCAACCCAAATAATAAAATGGAAATCCAGAATATATATAAATGAAAGAATGTAGAGCGAAGTTTGGTATTCTTGAAGTAAGTGGCCATTATCCACTTTTTTATTAATGTTTTTCGTCCTAATTAGAAATATACTGTGTAATATTCAAAGGCAATTAACATTAAAGATATATATATATATATATATATATATATATATATATATAAATGTGTGTGTGTGTGGAGATATGTACATTTGAATTAGTGTTTTCACAAGCTCGCAACCTTGATTCAAATAATTTTGATTACTTCTCGCACCAGCAATGATTAAATCATTTCATAGAATGTAATTTCTGCAACTACGTCTGTTGATCAACGAAACAAACACTAATTAGCTCATTAGCCTTGCCACTTAACATGAATTATATTTGAAAAATAACTTAGCAGTGGCGGACTAAATGAAAAGCTGTTTTTTTGTTAATTGAAATAATGTATTGGACTATCCTATCATCAGCTGTCTTTTATTTCTTGGCACGAGATATTTTTAAAATGAACATGCTTGGATTTATTGATTTTAAAACAAGCCGTGCCAGTTTTAAAAGTTGCATTCTTTTACGCCTGACTACTGAATTTGGTATCTGACTAAATAACTGAACATTAAATGATCAATGTGTTTACAATAAATTATTGCTCGAAATTTTGGAAACAACTGCTCCGAGTGACCAACTTTACAGAAAATTTGTTGATTAATATCTAGTATTTGCCAACAGCAAGCGAAATGTTTGAAATGGCTTTTTCAGAAAGACGTTACCAATTTCAATAATATGAATTCCCTAGAAAGCCTAAAAGTGTTTCTTTTTTATCTGTCTAAATTCAACTAAAATGCCTTGTTGAAAAGTATGCAATTCTATTAAAAGGCATGTCAGAATGAGACAAAAATGAGCAAAATAACGTTTCAGTCCACTGAAAAGAAGTGGACATGCCCAGATTCGAGCCTTTTCCGCGGTCAATTCTGGACATTAAGTGATGAGTTTCTTATAAGGACGAATCCGGCCTGCTGGATGAATTGCCTTTTCTACACTATACAATTCTTAGTTTATACTGACATGTGTAAGTATTTAATTGGTCTGTTGTTTATACTAAGTTCGCAACCTTGATTTTAAAAACTGAAATGGTAATTACGTTTAACCAAATGTTATGCTTACCTATCTACTTTTCGAAAATACTAACCATTTAAACTCTTCCTCATATATTTGTCTGTTAGCATAATTAGAATTATGCAGTCTCAATAACCTACCTGTCTTCTACCTAGCATAACGATAGCGGACACTGACAAATTTAAATTTGGATTGATCAGAATTAGTCAGTTTCTCGAATTGCTCTAATGGGAAAGACATGAGTTCAAAGCAAGCCAGGCAGCACAGAATTGCAGCAGTGTTCGGGATCTCGAGCTTGAATTCCGTAGAGTTATGTGACAGTAGTCACAATTATGTGTGGACTATGAAGCACTCTTGGACGCCAATTCATTGTGCGGAAGACAGTTTTTGCATGCAAATGACAAAAGTTTAGCTATTTTGCTTGGTTGGTTAAAAAGCGCAGTTGGTGCAACCCAAACATTATTTAAAATAATTCTCCCTACATCTTACCAATCGAGTGAAATTTATGCGACACTGCTAAGTGTGAGAGCAGCGTATCTGAATTTTGACAATTTACATAGTCATTGCGGCTTGATCCCCGCCAGCCAGTTTTCCGTTGTAATCCGATGATGATTATGGAAAGGCGAAACGCATCAGTACGCGTGACTGCCGGCAGTTTTGTTACATTGATCTAATGATTAAATATAAACTAGATTAAAAGAATTCTCATCACCACCCCCGCAGTCAACATGTGTATAATTGTATAACTCAATATATATATATATATATATATATATATATATATGGCGTCAAAGCTGCAGAAAGTTAATATTCGCGACGGCAGAGAAATTTGCAGCCGACATTTCTAGTTAAATAGAAATGATGCGGCACTGATTGATGAGAAAGCCGCGTATCTGATTTTTCGGAGCTTGCATATGCAGTTCAGTTTCATCCCTGTTAATCAGTTTTAACGTCATGCTCAGATGATGTTTAAACATCTTTAAAACGCCCCAAAAAGGGCGATCGACGTTAATTGCGCTTTGTTGTGTTGCTGGTTAAATACAATAGCTTGGGTGGTTATATCAAGCTCGAAAACTTAGTTTATACAACTGTTATCACTAACTGCGCAATCAATCATTGTTCTTCTCATTTTTTGTGCTTTGGTTTAAATCGTTTACTCTAAGCCGATTTATTGCGAGCTCAATTTTTAAATTGACGCTTGAAAGCGATTATTAAAATCTCACTGAAAGAAATTAAGAATTAACTCGGATTATGGTCCGCGTAAGCTATACCATTTTCAACCTATTTTGTTCCTCGCCTCTTGATTCCTACAACTTAACACTGATCAAAAGTATGAAAAGTTAATTTGATCAAGCAAAGTTTATTTGAATAATTAAAGTTATGCTCGCTTTAATTTTAGCATAAGGAGTAAATCATTGTTGAACTACACGCAATTGATTGGTTCTTACCTTATTTCTCTCTCCGTGTTTACATTTTTCTATCTAAATTTGCCTTTCATTTTATATATATATTAAGAGATATACATTTTTGTTTGAGAAAAATCTCATGTGAACGAACAATAACTAAGACAATTAAACAATAATTGATTGCGCGGGTGGTGGTAACAATTCTTTAAATCAAGTTTGCGAGCTTGAAGTAAACACCAATCCCATTGTGTTTAACCAGTCGTCGAACAACATAACAAAATACCGCCAGCCGCAACGCACTGACGCGTTTCGACCTTCCATGATCATCATCAGAGTACGACGGCAAACTGACTATCGAGGATCAAACCGCATTGAATATATATGGAAATCAAATTTAGATATGCGGCTCTCACCTCTAGCAGTCTAGCATACACTGAACTTGACTGGAAATGTCGGCTGCACAATTTCTATGCAGTCACGAAGATAAACTGTTTGCAGCTTTCGCCACATATTCACATATATATTCAATGCGGCTTGATCCTCGATAGTCAGTTTGCCGTCGTACTCTGATGATGATCATGGAAGGTCGAAACGCGTCAGTGCGTTGCAGCTGGCGGTAGTGTTGTTATGTTGTTCGACAATTGGTTAAATACAAAGGGATTGGTGTTTACTTCAAGCACGCAAACTTGATTTAAAGAATAACTAAGACCCGTTACATTTTAAAATAGTCGCGTTTCGTGTTTTCATTGCAAATGATAGAGTACGTCGGCAAACTGACTAAAACAGGTAAATCCGTAAGGAATATATATATATATATATATATATATATATATATATATATATATATATATATATGTCGATTTGACCCTCGTTTATAAATTCACGAGTTATTCTCTTATTCTATCCCTGAAAAGAAGAAATCTTGTTTGTACCTATTTTTTTGCTATCATGTTCCAAAAATTTTAAATATGCGATTGGCGATTATCTTATGTTTGCAAACAGTTATTTTGTATTACCACTAGTTAGATTAACGATCGGAAATTATTTGTAGGCACATAAACGTCTAATGGGAGGATTTTGTATTCGAATTTGTAATAAAGTAAATATTTTCTAAATAGCTACTTCAACTTATGTTAGTTCTCTTTTAGATAGTTACGCAAAATGACCACGTGTATTTCGGCATGGGTTGTTAATCGGTAAAATACCAATTGTTACACACGTTTTAAATGTTGCCGATGTATTTGTATTGGAATAGATAATCCTAATCAATGTGACGTCAGTCGTAATATCAGGTATGCTCTGCCGAATACTGTTAACAATGCAATAAATAATTTTAATTGTGTAACGACAAAAATTTCAAATGGCATGTCATGAGAAAAAGCGGATTGAAAAATGAGCACAATTGCACGATCCTCAGTGCATTGATATGAATATATCACTGTTACGTTGGCCAACGAATGAAGAGTATTGAACAGGAGGTGATAGAATCAGGACCATAAACAAATGGCAGAAAATTCGTGAAAAAGGCACGTACCACCGAACTGATAACGAGCTACGTGACCCCAATTTAGTTTTTGCATGAGATTAAGCGTTTCACGCTCTCTTTTTGTAATCTGTTTGCGAGTACAGCCACTCCGACACCAACAACGCTATTTCAGACTGTAAACAGTAATCAATCATGGACAAGCGTTTGCCCAACCCAATCTGTTTGCAAACAGGGTCCATTTTTGGGACAACTTCGTTTTACAGCTTGACAATTGAACTGGATTTACAGAAATGCAAGGTTTCCTAAAATGAACAGCTATAAAGCGCCGTCAGCAGAAATGAAACGAATTAATCTAGCGGTAAAATGGAATTATGTTACAATGAATATAATTCGATAATGGGCGGATTAACCAATCAAGTGAATGCATACGGAAAAATATTATCACAAATTCGTAGCACGAATAATTATCCATCTTGGAGAATGATTTACTTAACTTTAGACTAGTTCGTAAATAGTATGCATAAGTTGCAACGGGTGTATGGCCAATATTTCGTACCAGTGACTAGATTTCTTATCTACTACGTGTATTGCTGTCGATTTGAATTTCGATAGCAGAAGTTATGTCCTTTGCAGGAAGAAAATAACTTACTAGGAAAAAAACATACACGAATATTAAAATAAATTAATATTCGTATTAATTTACTGCCTGAATTTTCGAGATAAGAATAGAAATGGTTGTCTAACATAATAAAATTAAACGGCAAAAGTAAACCATATTTTCGGTTTATCTGATTCACTTTTATATTATAAAGTGCGAATAAATATAAAGACTAGGCGTTGCTAATTTTAATTTAACGTCAAATACGTGAAGAATCTGATATGAATGCAATTGATTGATTAAAAGAAAAAAGCCAATATTATCAATCTCCGGGATAATTGACGGGATTTAAATATGATTTATATTTCTAATGGTCAAATCTATGAGTGTTGTAAATGTTATAAATGTATGTGGAAAGCCGTTAAACATTATTTTCCATTTAGTTCAATGTTATATTTTTAAGATAATGAATAAGCAGTGCAAAAAGATGAACAGATATCAGGGTCTCACGAAAATTGCTATGGCCTGTAGTCACACACATGTTTTCGACAAAATTTGGTCGTAGCTTAATTTCAATTTTATTTGATATAAAGATTGTCTTAAATGAAGGATTTTTTTAAGTTAACGGAAGGTGCAAAAATTTCACTCCATAGAAGTAAAGCTTGAGTTAAGATTTTGATAACTTGATTTCCCCTGTGGCTTAATTATTGTTACTAAGCAATCCGTCTCAGATAATGGTCAAGGAGATTTGAAGCGTATTAACACGCTGAAATGACGGCAAATTCGCTATGCCGTGCAATAGTTTAAAATAGAAGAGACTTGTATTTCAAGTGCGTGTAACGCTCAGGTATGATAGTAGGACGTCTCACTGTGTAATTTGTGGCACTTACATACTTACACTTTCAGAGGATTCCTATCGCATTCACACGTGTGAGACTGACAGCTAAATAAGAACCGCGAATAGGCGCACGCTAAAATCCGAAACTGGAAAATCCATATTGCTTAGAACTGGTATAAATAAGCAATTTTTGGTTGCGCGGGCGGTAAAATCTCCTACATGAATGTGTAAACCTGCAGTAGCGAAACTAACTTTAAATAAAGTCCACATCAAAGCAATCTTTTTATATATGATATATGATATATATACCAAATCTGTAAAAGGTATTATGACTACTGTGTGAATACCCGATACTAATATTATGGTTCCGAAAAGGTACATGATATCAAAATAACGGATTTCAATGTATGCTAAAGTTCACCAACAAAAATATATATGTATATGCCAATCCTGCCAATGACCGACCCAACCAATTCCTCCAGTTCAATTGCAACAATCCCGGATTCCACTGAGCAATTGATAACATCTTTTCGCAATTACCAGAAGGTTCTATACGCACGTGAACAGATGATTACACAATTTTTCATGTTGCATCGGTATATATCCGCGTTTATTTGACCTAGTTGTAATGGGTTACGCTACACATAATATATGGATCCTAATTCTGTCTAATAAAATATAAAAATAGTGAAAAGCCAAGAGATACTAGTACCATTCTTGTAGCATCTGATAAGAAGCCAACTTTCAAACCTCTTATACTATTTAATAATCTTGGATAGTACGCATGGTGATAACAATTTTCTAAATCAAGTTTTCGTATAAAAGAGGAACACCAATTCAATATTATTCACACATTTCGCCCTTCTGTGTTATTCTCAACAGAGCACGACAACACGCCACATGAGGACAATCAAACTGCAATATATATATATATATATATATATATATATATATATATATATATATATATATATATATATATATATATATATATATATAGATAGATATGGATACATTCTACTTCACTAGAATTGTAGGTCATAAAAATTCTTTGCGCATAAAAACATAGTAGTTTTGCGATTTAGCTATACGTATGCCAGTAAAACAGTTTAACAATAATTGTCTGCACGGATGGTGATAATGGTTCTTCGAATAAATTTTGTAAACTTAAGATAAATACGAATTCGCGTTTATTTTTCAAATCTAAAAGCAGCACAACTGTCGTCACTCTCACCTACTGACGCATTTCAACCACCCATGATCATTAGCGCATGGCTGAAATCTGGCTAATGATGTCAAACTTAAAGTTGCACATAAGGTAGGTAAAACCAGAAGTGACGCTTTCACTCTTAATAGTATAGCATCCAACGTAATTCACAGCAGATATCGGCTGCACAATTTCCATTGGTTGCGAAGAAAATCTGCAATAATGCATTGGTCCATTTGGCTTGACGCACCAGGGAGCTAGATGGCACATTTCCTTCGGCTTCCATTTTGAGTAGCTTGATACAGGGTTCGGAATTACATAAACTTCTACCAACTTCGCAATTCTCAATGACTACATACAAGCGTGTCTGTTAACTCTTCACAACCAAAAATTTATTCTTATCGATCACATTGGTTCAATTTACCATGCATTCTGCTTAAACAATGACGCAACTATTTCAGCTTACAGGCCTTTGACAAACACAAATCCCATTTTAGCAGGAAAATATATTATTCCAGACGATTCAAATAGATAACAGTTAATGTTCGAGACTGCTTAGAAATTGTGCAGCCGACATTTACAGTCACGTACAATGTATACAAAGACTGCTAGAGGTGAGAGCCGCCTATCTAAATTTGATTTCCATATATATTCAATGCGGTTTGATCCTCGATAGTCAGTTTGCCGTCGTACTCTGATGATGAACATGGACGGTGGAAACGTGTCAGTGTGTTCCGACTGTCGGTAGTTTTGTTATGTTGTTCGACGACTTGTTAAATACAATGGGATTGTTGTTTACTTCAAGCTCGCAAACTTGATTTAAAGAATTGTGACCACCACCCGCGCAATCAATTATTATTTAGTTGTATTCAAGTAGATTGCAATTCCACTGTTTCATTAGACCAATCCCTTTAATAGCCAGTCGTAAGAAATGTTGAATCTCCGCAATTTACGTTCGCGGGTTGTTGCTTTTCTCTATCTGTTTCACAAAGATCCCATTGATGCCGATTTACAAGTACGCATCTGTTTTGTCTTTCATCAGACTGGCTGCGTATTTTTCCTTTCTTCCAAAAGCTCAAAAAAGTGGATTTAATCATTTTCACTGTGTTTAATTAGAGGCCTGCGGAATATATGGGAACCTGCATATCGAAACCTAGCCAGTCAACGAATAGGCACCCAGTCTGATCGAAGACAAAACTGATGCGTACATGGAAATGGGAATCAATCAGATCTTTGCGAAACTTATAGTGCAATTGGATAACCCACGAACGCAAATCGCGAAGACTCAACGTATTGAGCTGGCAAACCGCAAACTTTCAAAAGACATTAGTCGCAAGAAATTGCTGAAATAGCTTCAGTAACGCGAGACTTGTTAAAATATGGAGTTGGTGTTCATTTTAATTACTTAAATGTGATTTAATCTATTGTTTTGCACCACTCGCACAACCAAAGGTCGTCTGTCGAACTGCCGTTGGAACATCCTTTTAAGGTAGAACATTCTGCTTCACGAGTGGATCCAATTATGCTTAGTGAATGCATGGTCGTTACCGATCACGCAATCAATGATAATTTACTCAGTGGATGCATGTTATACAGCGGAATCAGAGAGATTATTTTTCGAAACAAAATTTGGGAGATTTTCCAGCTCACATATTGGTGCACAAAATTAAATTTGACATCATTCTTTTTAAAATTCAGCTTAAAACTCATGTGACGAACATACGCATGCAAGCAAACAATCGTTGATTGCACAGGCAGAAATAAGAATTCTTTGAATGCGGTTTTCGAGCTTCGGATAGACATCAATCCTACTAGATCTAACCAGTCGCCCAACATGATTGTATTCTATGTTGCGCGACCAGTTAAGTGAAATGGGCTTGATGTGCATCTCGAGCTGGAAAAGTCCACAACTTAGTTTCCAGAGAATATTCAAAGTCAGCGACTTCAACCGAGCAGCAGTTGAACAATTGCATCCTGTTGCCAACCGAGTACAATTTCAACGTTGGTTCCAAGTTTACTCTTGAATATTTTCGCCGTCTAATTGAATTGAATTTCCAATCGAAGATAATAGAGTCAACGTCAATTTAAGCGAGCTTGCCTTCGAGGCATTAGACCGGAATGCATTAAAACCACCAAATTACTCTTTACACGTATGTTGACCTATATTCCATGGGCATGAACTAAAACGTGCAGAATTTCTTACGATTTTAACACCGGTGCACTCAACCGTCCAGTTTACGGTTGGCCGACTTAATAGCAATACCTTCGGTTTTTTTTCCTATACATGCGGAAATTTTATACTTTCAAGGAAGTAAATTCGCAGGAAACGCTCACTAATTAATATATGTGGACATAAGCGAAGCCTTACTGTTAAAATCAAGTTCGCGGACATAAGACAAACACCAAATGCCGATTTGCCTAAACATGCAGATTTAACATTAAACAAAAGATGGTATTCACAATACTGCCTATTGGTATATTATCGTATCTGGATTAGTGTTTATTTCAATCATGCCAACTTAAATTAACCTCTATCCAAATATAACTTCGTTTTGTTTTCTCTCGGTCATACCTTGAGTAAAGCGCTACTGTGAAAATTTAAATATATTTGAAAATTCGTATCGGTTAATAGATGTTTTGGGTACCCGAAGAAAAACTATCCTACAAGTCGTTAAATATGATAAATTTGGTAAACGGATAACATTGGAAATTTTGTATGATGTTTAGGCACACCATAAATAAGCCAATATCTTATAGAGAAAACAAAATTCTGCGAAAAATAATTTAAATCAAATTAGCGGAGTGAGAATAAATACAAATTTAAATTCTCACAGTTTATTTAAATCAAGTTTGCGAGCTTGAAGTAAACACCAATCCCATTGTATTTAACCAATCGTCGAACAACATAACAAAACTACCGCCAGCCTCATAAATTGTGCTTGATTGGAAATTAAAAGGTTGCACAATTTCTATGCAGTCACGAACATTAGCTGTTAGTACCTTTCGCCATACAACACGCACACACTATATATATATATATATATATATATATATATATATAGACATATATATATATATATATATATATATATAGCAGCAGCAATCAGGTTCGAACAATATACGAGTCAGGGGTGGTGATCAAGAATCAAGCTGTAGTTTAACCAGACTAGAACAGTCGCTAATCAATAAGCAATGCGGCCGCATTGACGCGTTTGATGACTGATCATCAGCGACGACAAACTGACTAGAGAGGATCAAACCGTATTGCATATATATATGGATAGCAAAATGAAATATGCGGCTCTCACCTCTAGTAGTCTTGCATACATTTCCAGTTACATACAATGTATGCAAGACGTGAGAGCCGCATATTTCATTTTCCTTTCCATATATATGCAATGCGGTTTGGTATTTGCTAGTTAGTTTTCCGTTGTACTCTGATGATGATTGTGGTAGGTCGAAACGCGTCGGTGCGTGCGACTAGCGTAGTTTTGTTATGTTGTTCGACGACTGGTTAAATACAATGGGATTGGTGTTTACTTCAAGCTCGCAAACTTGATTTAAAGCATTGTTACCACCACCCGCGCAATCAAATATTGTTAAATTAAATTCTCACAGGTTTGCCCAATTAAAGCCAATTACACACGGTTGCGCTTTCATACGTGACCATCTTTATGGCTCTGTTAGAATCGTTTAACTTTCGTATACCAGAGAATCATCATAAACGACCTCTCGCTATGTACCTGATAGCAAAACAGCTGCATGCTACGTTAACTGACAAAAACCTATTAAAATATTCCATCAATGTCCCGCTGGTCTCAAAATATTTACCAACACCAATTAAAGCTAAAACGTATATAAATATTAGGGTTATATCAACAGTGGGGAAACCAATTCCGACCCTTAAGCACCCATTAGTACCTTGAGCTCACTAGGCGTTACGTTAAGACGAAAATTAAGGGACTCTGGCTTAAGTTTGAAGACGCTTCTCAAAGAAAGACGCAGAAGACATAGATCTCTTCCTATGTATTAATGATGAGGCAATGCTTTTACACCTCACAACAAAAGGATTCATCAGCAAGGGCTCTGTTCACATACGGAGAATATTACAATAATACTGTGACTGCATAGAAACTGTGAAGTCGACAGTTCCAGACTAGTAAAATTTAGGTAAGGCTACCTTAGGCGATTATCATACCTCATATGGCATTGTAGTCAGATTCGTTTTGGCTTTTAGGATGATGAATGCGCCATTTCCTGACTTTGACAGTCGTATTTCTGTTTTTCGATTGTTTAGATACAATGGGATTGGTGTTTCTCTGAAGCTCGCTAACTTTGTATGCTCGTTTTTTATCCGTATGATGGCCTGTAATCCTTAGCCGCTTTTTGGAATTTTATTGCCTGACACAATGAGATCTTTGGTGATATACAAAGTACAGTGTATTAATGGTTTGTAAACGTGGAACACTTGCGATTTTTGGATAACACCTGTAATTATCTAACTATACACTGTTTTAGATGGACACTCCAATAGAAAGTGATAAAGGCAATGCCAGTAATTACCTAGGTTCGCGGTGTACACATCTTAGCTGACACCTCATTTGAGATGTTTATATTGCGAGAAGCTAGGGCAGTCTGTTTTTAAAAAAAACAGTTGTTGTTCTAGCTGCGCAACGAATAAAATAATGATTGCAGATGAATTAGCGCATGCTTTTGCATCATTAAAAGTAGCAACTGAGTCACAGGAATGTCAGTCTAAAACAAATAGTGTAGGTGATTTCGTTGCAAATTAAAACTTTGCTTAAGTGAAACGAAAATAAACGCTAATCAGCAAGAAGCTAGGCAACTAATTTTTATCATAACTCGCAGCATGCAGGTTATGCTAAATCAAAATAAGCGTCTCGCTGTCTCCAAAAAATGACCAGCCATCGCATAGTAACAGCGCGGAAACAGCAAAATCACACAGCGCTCGCACAAAAATAGGTAACGTAAATTTTATGAACACACTTATTCTCGTATTGCTAGCTTAGGTTCAACCACGCAGCAGGGAGCCGGACAAGAGATCTTCCACACAGAATGCAGAATAACCAAAGCAAACCTGTCTAGTTAATGTGCACAGATGCACAATGTCAAAGGAATTTCTTCAACAATCATTCGCAAAATATAGCACTTTTACCGAGAGTTCACGTTACTGACGCGTTTCGACCTTCCATGATCATCATCAGATTACGACGGAAAACTGACTAGCGAGGAATAAATCGCAAAGCACACACACCTATATATATATTGAATGGAAATTTTGGTCACACACACATGCCTACATCATTGATTTCACTGATGGTGTACATTTATGAAAATCAACTTTCGGGGCTGCAGACCCATGCAAAAGACAAAAGTGACTAATTTTTTACTGCCATATACACTTAAGTCGTTCCTGGTTGTATGTGGACTGTAAAAGAACACTAGATCGCCCAGCCCTAGTTTTTATCCGCAGTTTTCCTTCGCTTAGATAGTCTGCCAACCAAGACTGATGAGCAGTATCTGTCTAGATGTCAGTGGACAAAGTTTCCTTCAGCAGCCGTCTGACGCGCTTGCTCTAATTTTAGCTGCAGGCTAATACCGATCCTTTTTTAAGTTCGCAAAATAGATTCAATAATCGAATTGACGCGAATTATTTGTCGCTACTGCTGATTACTTATCGGATGAGCGATTCCTACAAGTTCCTAAACACCCGAATCTACCATAACTTAAATTCCTCATCTTTGCATTGTGGACGTAGTCATTATAAAAACGGTTTTCTCGTGAGTAGCAAATAGGAACGCAGCTTATTTCCCAAATCGATTACATCCGTTGGTCATATTGATTTTTGCTTATAATTCGTGTTCGATATTCGGTTCGCCGTGTCTAATATGGAAAGTATCGCTTAAACTTCATTATAACATTCTAGGCAAAACAAAAACATGCATTTATGAAATTTACAAAAATTTATTAATAAAGCATCTGAGAAAGGTGCATCTGTACATTAGTTCTCGGAATGCCGACAACTTGTTATGAGTAAACTATACAAAACAGCGTTTGCAATTGAAATCTTCACAGCCATTTCGAAACAGTACAATAATCACCGCGTTAAGACGACAAGTTTGATCTAACATGCGAGCTGAAAATTTACGTGTATGTGTGCGTGTGTGTAGAATTATATATTATAATCTTCAAGTTCATCAAATCGTTTTCAATCCAAAGTCTGAGATATTCTTACTACTTTAACGAATCTGACATGTTGAATGAAAACGTCGTATAACATCTAGTTTGAAGTCACAAAATATAATATGAAAGACAAGTTCGGGGAATGAGTGAATTAATCAGAAGCGATTGATTAAATTATTTCAAATTAACTAGGTCAGTAAGTCATCAAATGAGAATTAAATAAGACAATAAAGAAAAAAGTCTTTTAGGCTATGCATGCAAAAATCTATACATTTTACAGTATGTATCACCAGTTTTCGTAAAATAACAAAACCGACGCCATAAATAATTCTCACGTACACGCCTTGCCATATATATACACACACACTTTGGCACAAAATAACTTTTGCATGCATGCGGTTTTAACTAAACGGCAAAACTGAGTTCTGAAAAATCATTGCCAAACAAAACACGCTCAAAACAAAATTGTATAGCATGTATGAAAACCAGAATATCATGATCAGGAACGTGGCACAGTTTTGCGATTCGACATCACCAACCTTAAGGTTGAACTTCTAGTGTAGGATGTAGGCACAATCATTTCATCGAGCAAATTTGGTTTAGAAGATGAAGATGGTGCAGTAACACGCTCTCTGATATTATCGATAGAATCCGACTTTCCAACAGGTCTGTTCTCGTTGTCAAGTAAACGGCGCTTCAAAGTGCTGCCTGCAGAGACAATTGGCTGACTGGATTTTGAATACGACAAACCACCATTCAATGAGACCTGTTGTTTCTTTGAATGTGAAGATAATAAGCCTTTGTCCAGAGAAGCCCGCACCCCTCCCGCTTTTGAGACAGCCTTCTTAAACAACGCCAACGGTTTAAGACTTGTTCTTCCTAAAGCATCACGAGCTCTAGCAGCGTATGTGCTAACACCGGGTGAAGTGGGGTTAACAACGTCTAGCTGTTCCGAAGAGACGCTCCATCCAGAACATGGTTCGGTGTATTCGTTATCGAGTAAAGTATCTTCAAGATATTTAGATCGTCGACAAAGCGTATTTGTCGCGCACCGCCGAGCATCTTCGCGCTTATCAGCAGACAGACTTCGCCGTTTACTTACTGGAGTTTTAGCAGCACCTGTTTTTAAATAATTGCTTTCCTTTTCCATATCCGACGCCGTGTGATTCATGCATTTGTAACATATTTCCTTATTAGAGATGTGAGCGTCCGAGGCGCAACTGCAAATACATCTCAGACGTTTGCCACCAGACGCAGTTTGACTCGCGTTCACATTATCGGAATCAGTTTGACGCATGACAACTTGCGTCGAAATACAGTTTTCCTTTGGAACGTCATTACGTAGACAAAGGTAGCCTGAATCCCCAGCATGATGCAGCGAGGATTTTGTTTCAAATATGCCACTGTCGACACTCGATTGTGTAGTAAACGCAATGGGAAGTGTTTGATCTGCACTAGAACCAAAACGCATGACTGAGCCAGACAGGCTACAAGCGGTAGCTGACGAAGACGAAGAAAGGCAGGAGCACCCTGACGTCGACCAACTCGAAGTGCTGTTGTAAATTGACTTGGCCCTCGAAATCGGCAACGTCGATACGGTCACTAGAGATGTCGGCGATCCTTTGCCCTGTTGAGCTACATTTTCACAGCCAACGGCCGGAGTAACCGTCACCTTCAGTAAATCAGGATTATTATGACAACTGGTAGCGTTAGACGAAGAAGCTGATTTTTTGGCCCTCGGCGACAAAGGAACAATTTTAAGAACTTTAACTTTGGTATCAGCGACAGGCGTATTTGCGGCATTGATGGACGTCTTAATGTCAGCCGATGCTAAGGCTTTACTTTTAACATCTAAAGGAAATGTCAAACATCGTCGCTTAAGACAACGATTATCATCGGGATGACGATTAATTGTATCGGGAAAAGCTTCTAGACTTGAACGATATCCTGTCCTCCGACTTGTTCTGGTATTAGCAGCTATGAATGAAGCTCGTTCAACTTCTGTAGCACTAGCTCTTCTATTTAACAATTTAACGGTTCGGCAACCCAGTCTTGTGTCACTACTTGATCGTCGATTACACAAAATAAGAGCATTCTTGGGCTTCGATTTCCGTGGAACTTGACTTGTTAACGGAGCAAGCATCAATTGGCGAGCATCGTAACTGCAACTCCTAATGTGATTTGGAGAGCTATGGTGTGCAGTCTCTACCTCATTTGGTAGTTCAGCGATTCTAATTATCCTGCACTCGTTGTCCTTAACTGGCATAACGGAGGCTTTAGTTAACGGACTACTGTGCTTTCTCAGGTTAGCACGAAACAGTCGCGGACTGCTTACTGAAACTGAAGAGCTAAGCAGATCGGTGAATCGACGACGTTTCTCTGTCGGTTTGCATGGTGTCCCATCGGGAGTCTGTTCACTATTCGGTTTACTTGTGCGAGTGCTTGTTCGCGACAATGACAATCTTGGTGTAAACAACAGACCACCCGGTCTTGAACCGTTGTTGCCGTTTGGCAACTGATCAGCATTTTTATGCATACCAAAGTTTTGGATGTGCATACTAGATGTCATAGAAGTGTGAATAGGATTATTTGAACAGCGCCGCCTAAACCGCGCTTTATGCAGAGAACCTATTAACCATGAGCCTTCTTGATTGTGAGCTGTTCCAACTAAACTGGACGACCTTAAAGAATCAACGCCGACCGATTCTGCACCGGTTAAACTAGAATCTCGAGAGAATACATTTGTCTTGACTGACACTGGTGGAGTACATTGTCCGGAAAGTGGTTGATTACCAAATTCACTGGCTCTGTAACGATACTTGCTGAAGGCAGGTGTTGAAGGAATCGATAGATTTCCTAGAGTTTGCCCGAACAAAGTTCCCCCGGAAGGAAATTTTAAGTTTGGCAGAACCGATCGTCGACGAGGTGCAGATTTCTCTACATTTCCGGACATCACTGGATTTATAGATGAATAATTCGCAGAATTCACACATTCATTTTGCCTGGTGGCCAAATCTTCAAGGTGAGCTTCCATTTCGAGGCGGCGTTCATCTTGGCGGATTTGTTTCTGCAGTAAATCCATTTTGGCGTTTATTTCTTTTAACTGTTTAAATAAATTTAAAATAAAACAGATCCAATTAGGTATAGACATTTAAATTAACTAAATGAAAACACTTAAACTATACATAATACGTAACTAAATTACGTTTAATAATTTAATTTTAAAATTACCTTTTTGGCATTTGATTTAAATGCTGTTCTGTATGCTGCACGTTTAGTTTCCATAGCTCGCTGCTTATGAACTTCGTAGAGCCGCGTAACAATCGCTTTGTCGACCTCTAGTCCTCGAAGTTCCTGTTCTGCAGCCTCACGTTGAAACATCGTAATCAAACGAACATCTTGTGCACATGTGCGTCGCATGGTTGAAACACCATATAAGTTCGTGTTCTCACTCATTAGTAGACAATTGCAGACACCAACATCGTCTCGCGGTTCCGACACACAACGCACAAACTTGTCATTGCAACAGGCCGGTTCATTCGCACAACAGAGAATTTGTGAATTTGGTCGGCTGATAGATTTGATCGAAGGTTCTTTTTCTCCCAGACCACTGTCCTGATGTATACTGGCGGTTTGTCCAAAGTCTGTTAAGTCAGAAGATACTGGAGCGTCACTAGAAAGAGGCATTTCATCAACCAGTGAGCTTAGCTGTAAATCCTTTACTTCAGTTGGACAAGAATACTGACAACAAATATCCTCCTCATCAGTGAGACCATGATAACCACTAACCGTTGACGACAGACTAGTCCGTAAACTGCCTGATTCATCGAAACTAGTCTCGTGACGCTGGCGTCTTCCAGACTCAGCAACTTGCAGGGTGCTGCATTCCTCGAAAACGGCACGCGGCAATGGTGAGAGTTCACTGTGGCTGGTGCTCGGATTGAATTGGTACGGCTCAGTCACTACAATTGAGAGGGCGGCGCACGATGGCGTATCAATGCTACTAAACGTGGAGAATGAGCTGCTATCCTGACTATTATATCCATAGTAGTTGTTACAGCTTCCGGGAATGGTTGATAGACGTCTCTTTCTATGCAAGGAGGCTACAAATGAGCTGGGAATGCTGCGGCGACAATTCGCCGTCTTTGACAATACACTGCTGTTTTGTTCACTCTGTAATATTTAATTTTAAAAAAATATCAAAACACATACATTATGATGCAAATTTCATGGGCAGAATCAGCATATACCGAAGAATTAATTTAGTATTTAATGTAAAGTTCTCACATATTAATGTATACCCATGATAATTCTCGTAGTCAGTAGACCTGTAAAGAAAAGAGCGTGGGAAACCGCGATCATGCAACCGCCTTAAATGAATGTAGAACGTGTACTCCGGCTGACACCTACTTTGAGGTCGATGTTGCAATGAAATAGAGACTGGGAAATGTGTTTGTGATATTTGCTAATCATCTCAAAAATATGCAAATAGGCGAATGCTACTGATAAGCCTTAGAATAAAAGTGGCATCAACTCAGTAGTATTAGTATTAACGTGGATATTGAATGATGATCTAGGGGGAGTTAAATGCTGCAAAGTAAAAACACACTAATAGATAAACGGTGGGTTGCAATCATAAATTTACCATAATCTATATTAGTGTTTCCCCACTTGAAATGGAAAAGACGCATTCAATTAGTCCAACCAATTTAAAATATCTTCAACTATTCTCTCTTCCCTGCCCTGCTAGAATTCGACAACTTTGTTCCGCTTTATTTACGCTTACAAGGAGACAAAATACTGTCTAGTTTAGCAAAGCACATTTAAATTTCGCTTAATTAAAAACTGAACACTTTCTATTTAGCGGAATGAATTCGAGAGAACGGTGGGGGGAAAAGGGCCGAATAACGAACTGAGTGGGAAAATTACTACTGAATTAGGAATATTACACAGATAACTAAGAGATTACTGACCACCACCACTTTTCGGATGCGATCAACCGAATATACCATAATATTGCATAAAACTTAATTGCATTAATGCCAAACTGCACCGATGCTTGATTTCGAGTACACACTATCAACAGTTGATAAAATCTTTTTATAATGACTTTATAATGAAGCAGATTGCGACCCCATCTAAATACCATCCATTCTAATCGAATTGTTTATTAACTACAAGGCAGTGTTGCGTACATTTAATATGGAAGGTGAGATAAATGTAGCAAACTACAATGTTAAATGTAGGCTTACCTGATCAGTTGAAGAGAAAGACAGCGGTAGCCTTCCAGAAACACTAGCCTTGTGGACCAAGACATGTGAAATCGGAAATGAGGTATTTTTTAGCGGCCGATGTCCACCTTCTACTAAAGCACTAAGGGCTTCGTATCCGTGAGGCACAATACCGGTTAAAGCCTACAATTGAAAAAAAGTTAATTAGTTGTATAATAATTTATCAAATACAATCTATAGATTTATTTGCCACTAGCCTACAATGGAACTAGTCTGTTGCTTGTACTGACGCGCTATTTTAAAATTTTATTGGGCGTAAAAAATGAAACTAATAAGAATGAAAATTTTAAATGATTAATCTTACCCATTCCTCTTTTAGCAAATTGAATAATTCAACATGCTTTTCACTGAGCTGCCGGTTCAACTCTTCCCTTTTACACAACAGACTTTCGGCTAAGCTTTTGTCACTGGCAGCATGGCTTTTGGCGTCTGACGTATCTGTGGAAGCCTCACCATTAACAATCATTGCGGGCGGTTTTAGGTTTTCTTTACGGAAATCACTTTTTTTGCATACAGCTTGTAGAAGATCAGAGGACTCTGATACCGGTCTTGATGACTGTAGACTGTAAGATACCTTACGAGCGTCGCTTCCGCCTGAGCTGAACTTATTAATATGTTGATGGTAACAGCCACTTTGGATGCAGCTGAAGCATTGCTTTTGACCTCTGACTGCTCGTTTAGAATACAAGGAGAAATTGAAAAAGAATACTATAGAGAAAGAAAATATTTTATTGGCACAGAAAAATTTTCAAAGCCAATTATTTAAACGAAAATGTAATTTCGGGTGAAATTTATCTTGTACTGAATAACAAGAGGACGAAACACTTGAAAATTTGACAAGCACTTGCAGTTAGTGTAGACATTTGGCGAATTTAATAACCAAAATCGCAACGGGATATTTGCATGGCTGTTTTGTGGAGAAGCAAACCAAAGTGCTGCAAAAACAAACTGTGGTATAAGGCCTGTATTCACAATATATATATATATATATATATATAGAATAGATGCTATGACAGGTCATATGTTACACCTGCCGGAATAGAAATACAAGCAAAAAGGCAATAAAGCTAAGTGGTAAATTAGATAAACACAGTTGACTAAAACCATTCGATGATCTTATCTAGATATGTGCAAAAAATGCCTGGAGGCAAAAATATGCCTGTTATGCTCACGGCATTTATAAATGGCTAAATATATACTTGTAGATTGTAGATATAGTTAAACCTGACACCTAAAACTTAATGCATGCATGGTGTAAATCAAAGGAAATCAATGTTATAAATGCGTGATGCTAACACCTCGCAAGTTTTTAAGAAAAGTTGCACAATGCAGCCACTATTCATCTCTAAGCTAAGACAAAATGCGAAAATTGACGTGTCAGAAAAATAATTAACTTAGCAGAGTAAAAGAATCAGCTTCAAAGATGCATCACTCATTTCACTTAAAAACAAACACAGTGCATATGCGACAGTAGACATGCCGTTAATACAATGCACACACACACACACACACACACACTAATATATGTATTACCAAATGCACAGATTATTCCGGCGGATGTCATCGAAGACATTAAATTAACACGTATAACTCTAATTACATTTCAATGTATTACTCCTAAACAGAATATATAAAAAAGACATGCACACCTGATAATATCTGGTATACGCTCATTTTTTATACACGTGTCTTCGAAAGTTACCCATGTTAAATAGCCGCGAACACAGTTAACGTCATAAATTTCAATAAAGTGAAAGCTATATACAACAATGCCATAAAACCGGACATGTCTGACCAAACGATTAGATAGAGGGGAGGTCTCAGAATGAATATGCAAAACAAGCATGCTACGCAACTCACCCTCATTTAGTGCTTCCGTCTTCGGCTGTGTTGATAGATTGCGAAGTTGACTAAATTCTTGAAACAAAGCTGATGTGCTGAGGCTGGAGTCCGAACGATCAAGGCTGATGTTTGACATTGAGATGCATTTGTGCACTGTTGTCTCTTGAATTGAGATGATGTGCTGCTTCACCTATAAAAAAATTTTATAAACCGCGTGGTGAAAATAACTTTCGAATAATATAAATTAGTGTTCTTAAGTGAAATCGTTGCCATATTTAATTCATTTAGCAGTATTTAAAATGCTTTTTGGATAGGGCAGACTCTATATCAGACGTGCCCATGTTCGAGTGTTTTCCTCGACAAATTCTGGACAATATTTGAAGACTTCCCAATAAGAACGAATAAGGACTGGATAAGTTGCCGTTTCTACATTATACTGATAATTATATATAAGATCGCAACCTAGATTTATATAATATATTTAATTCATTAATCAATATTTAGAGAAACTGCATAAAGTATTTGTAGAAGGATTATCAGCTAAAAAATAGATACCAAAAAATGTCTACGAACTACGAGTGCAGACCTTGCAAAGCTGCTGGATGAATTTAATCTAAATTGTTTACAGCTTTCAGTAATGTCATTTTAATTTTCGTATTTGCTTATATTATGGGCATTTAATGAACATAGTAGTCTAAAAATAAAAAAAATTACCGGTTGCGAAGCTGTCGTATTAATTTGAACAGAAATTTCATTTTAAATGTTCTTATGGTCAAATAAAATAAAGATTACAGCTTACTAATAATATTTTTATCAACTTAAATAATTACGTGTCTTCTGATAATGTTAGAATCAGCCACATATATATTTATTGCAATGAGAAATAACATGAGCAAGAATTATAATGCAAACTGAAATGAATCAGAAACTTACAGACTTGTCACTGCCTGTCCTGAGTAGATTCTGATGTTCATCTGTAATTCTGGCGAGCATATTTGTTGACTGGATAAACGACAAAATAATATAAAATCCAAATGTTAGTCAAGTGAATAAGTCAATTGACGTAAAATAATCCTAAACACACGGCATCGACACGAGCCACGAAATGAAAGAGCGATATGTGAATTTGAAAGGCTCGTGAGCATATTTATACATTAAAATGATTAGTGCTTACGTAGTTAGAATTCTAGGTAGACCAATCGCATCACTACAGACGTTAATTCGGCATAATAGCCAATAGTTATGTTATATGACTGATAGCCAATGAAAATTTTAAGCATGTCTTGTATATGCGAACAAATCATATTCCAGTAAATTCAATAATAAACTATTTGGTACAATTTACTTAAATGAACGATAAAATAGTTTCTTTATAGCAAACTAATGCCGAATTACTTATAAACGTCGAAATATAATAGATTGAAAATTAATATATTAGACAAAATTAAGTAAATTAATGAATCAAGTTCATATGCAGATAAATATGATTTCGAGGGAGATCTATAGGAGGATTTTTATACGTATGTATACGAACAAGTAGACTAAATAAATATCATTAAAATAAAAGTTTTTATTAAAGCAGCAACACATATTTCACTTCTGTTATGTTTATTTTCTTCTACTGTACAGTAATCATCCATCCCAATTCTGCGCCATCAAAATGAAGATCTAGGCGTAATTGGCTGTACCAATGCCTCTAATTCGATTCCTAAATATAGATTTATAATCTCAATCAGAGCCAGTGACGTAAGAAACCGGGAAAAAATTTGTATGGTAGAAACAACAAAAATAAGCAAAAATTGAATAGTGTAGCATTGGAACCATTGTCTACTAAGATAGAGTCCACGTGTTCATTGTTGTCCGTAAAAGTAAAGCACGTTGATATGTCATTGAAGCGAGCTTATTGGCGATCTGTTTGTTGTTTTCTGGTAGAATCTTATTTTTCGTATTATCCAGTTCAGCAGAGTAAACTGCGAAGTTTTGTTTTGCCCACGAAACGAAACAGCAAGAAATCTGTATTTGTGATGTGGATCGGTCATAAATATTTAGTATTAGGATCTAGGTTGTCTCGTTTCTTTAATTACAGTGGTTAGTAACGGCATCTGTACTAGA
>JAQBSW010010131.1:0-25683 GCA_029291075.1 Eudiplozoon nipponicum
ATTATAATCAAGGTTGCGGTCTTGGTATAAACACCTGACCCATTAATTACTTACATATGTCAGTATAAACTAAGAATTGTATAGTGTAGAAAAGGCAATTCATCCAGTAGACCGGTTTCGTCCTTATTGGGAACTCATCATGTACTGGCCAGAATATGCCGTGGACAGGATACGAACCTGGGCACGTCTGCTTCGGAATCTGGTGCTCTAACCACTGAGCTATCCTGCGGCACACTACACTACACACAATTTTCAGTTAAATACTAACTAATGTAACTTGGTTAGTCAATTTCGCCTTTAGGTGGAGCTCATATGTCATCCATTTAGACCCAAAGTTCCAACTAACCATGCCCAATCTGCCATTACTGAACAGACACCACATTACATGGGGAAATGGTATTGAAATGAACATTTATATAATTATACGAACATTGGTTGCACGGGTGGTGATAACAATTATTATAATCAAGGTTGCGGTCTTGATATAAACACCTGACCCATTAATTACTTACATATGTCAGTATAAACTAAGAATTGTATAGTGTAGAAAGGCAATTCATCCAGTAGACCGGTTTCGTTCTTATTGGGAACTCATCAAGTACTGGCCAGAATTTGCCGCGGATGGGATACGAACCTGGGCACGTCTGCTTCGGAATCTGGTGCTCTAACCACTGAGCTATCCTGCCGCACACTACACTACACACAATTTTCGGTTATATACTAACTAATGTAACTTGGTTAGTCAATTTTTCCTTTAGGTGGAGCTCATATGGCATCCATTTAGACCCAAAGTTCCAACTAACCATCCATAATCTGTCATTACTGAACAGACACCACACTACATGGGGAAATGGTGAAATGAACATTTATATAATTTCCTCTGGGCTGTTGGTTGCGCGGGTGGTGATAACAATTAGCTTATAATCAAGGATTTGGATGTGATATATGGCTTACCTAATTTGTATGGAATGCCATATATTACTATGAGTATAAACTTAGAATTGTATGGTGTATGAAAGGCAATTCATCCAACTGGGCGGTTTTGTCCTTATTGAACTCATCGTACCCGGCCAGAATTTGCCGCCGGACAGGATGAACCTGGGCACGTCTGCTTCGGAATCTGGTGCTCTAACCACTGAGCTCTGCCGCACTACACTACTGTTTTCTGGACCTGTACTAACTAATCTTGGTTGGTCAGTTTCTCCTTTCGGTGGAATATGGCATCTACATTGACCCCAAGTTCCAGCTTCTTCCGTACTTGCCCAATCTGCCATTACTGAGACAGACGCCACGTACATGGAAGTGGTATTGAAATGAACATTTATATAATTAAACGAACATTTGTTGCGCGGGTGGTGATAACAATTAGTATAATCAATGTTGCGGTCTTGATATAAACACCTGACCCATTAATTACTTACATATGTCAGTAAAAACTAAGAATTGTATAGTGTAGAAAAGGCAATTCATCCAGTAGACCGGTTTCGTCCTTATTGGGAACTCATCAAGTACTGGCCAGAATTTGCCGCGGACAGGATACGAACCTGGGCACGTCTGCTTCGGAATCTGGTGCTATAACCACTGAGCTATCCTGCCGCACACTACACTACACACAATTTTCAGTTATATACTAACTAATGTAACTTGGTTAGTCAATTTTTCCTTTAGGTGGAGCTCATATTGCATCCATTTAGACCCAAAGTTCCAACTAACCATGCCCAATCTGTCATTACTGAACAGACACCACATTACATGGGGAAATGGTATTGAAATTAACATTTATATAATTATACGAACATTGGTTGCGCGGGTGGTGATAACAATTATTATAATCAAGGTTTGCGGTCTTGATATAAACACCTGACCCATTAATTACTTACATATGTCAGTATAAACTAAGAATTGTATAGTGTAGAAAAGGCAATTCATCCAGTAGACCGGTTTCGTCCTTATGGGGAACTCATCAAGTACTGGCCAGAATTTGCCGCGGAGAGGATACGAACTTGGGCACGTCTGCTTCGGAATCTGGTGCTCTAACCACTGAGCTATCCTGCCGCAGACTAAACTACACACAATTTTCAGTTATATACTAACTAATGTAACTTGGTTAGTCAATTTCTCCTTTAGGTGGAGCTCATTTGGCATCCATTTAGACCCAAAGTTCCAACTAACCATGCCCAATCTGTCATTACTGAACAGACACCACATTACATGGGGAAGTGGTATTGAAATAAACATTTAAATAATTAAACGAACATTGGTTGCGCGGGTGGTGATCACAATTATTATAATCAAGGTTGCGGTCTTGATATAAACACCTGACCCATTAATTACTTACATATGTCAGTATAAACTAAGAATTGTATAGTGTAGAAAAGGCAATTCATCCAGTAGACCGCTTTCGTCCTTATTGGGAACTCATCAAGTACTGGCCAGAATTTGCCGCGGACAGGATACGAACCTGGGCACGTATGCTTCGGAATCTGGTGCTCTAACCACTGAGCTATCCTGCCGCACACTACACTACACACAATTTTCAGTTATATACTAACTAATGTAAATTGGTTAGTCAATTTTTCCTTTAGGTGGAGCTCATATGGCATCCATTTTGACCCAAAGTTCCAACTAACCATGCCCAATCTGTCATTACTGAACAGACACCACATTACGAGGGGAAATGGTATTGAAATGAACATTTATATAATTATACGAACATTGGTTGCGCGGGTGGTGATAACAATTATTATAATCAAGGTTGCGGTCTTGATATAAACACCTGACCCATTAATTACTTACATATGTCAGTATAAACTAAGAATTGTATAGTGTAGAAAGGCAATTCATCCAGTAGACCGGTTTCGTCCTTATTGGGAACTCATCAAGTACTGGCCAGAATTTGCCGCGGACAGGATGCGAACCTGGGCACGTCTGCTTCGGAATCTGGTGCTCTAACCACTGAGCCATCCTGCCGCACACTACACTACACACAATTTTCGGTTATATACTAACTAATGTAACTTGGTTAGTCAATTTTTCCTTTAGGTGGAGTTCATATGGCATGCATTTAGACCCAAAGTTCCAACTAACCATGCCCAATCTGTCATTACTGAACAGACACCACATTACATGGGGAAATGGTATTGAAATGAACATTTATGTAATTATACGAACATTGGTTGCGCGGGTGGTGATAACAATTATTATAATCAAAGTTGCGGTCTTGATATAAACACCTGACCCATTAATTACTTACATATGTCAGTATAAACTAAGAATTGTATAGTGTAGAAAAGGCAATTCATCCAGTAGACCGGTTTCGTCCTTATTGGGAACTCATCAAGTACTGGCCAGAATTTGCCGCGGACAGGATACGAACCTGGGCACGTCTGCTTCGGAATCTGGTGCTCTAACCACTGAGCTATCCTGCCGCACACTACACTACACACAATTTTCAGGTATATACTAACTAATGTAACTTGGTTAGTCAATTTTTCCTTTAGGTGGAGCTCATATGGCATCCATTTAGACCCAAAGTTCCAACTAACCATGCCCAATCTGTCATTACTGAACAGACACCACATTACATGGGGAAGTGGTATTGAAATGAACATTTATATAATTAAACGAACATTGGTTGCGCGGGTGGTGATAACAATTATTATAATCAAGGTTGCGGTCTTGATATAAACACCTGACCCATTAATTACTTACATATGTCAGTATAAACTAAGAATTGTATAGTGTAGAAAAGGCAATTCATCCAGTAGACCGGTTTCGTCCTTATTGGGAACTCATCCAGTACTGGCCAGAATTTGCCGCGGACAGGATACGAACCTGGGCGTCGATCTGGTGTAACCATTGAGCTGTCATGCCAGACTAAGCTTCCACACCTGGTTATACTAACTAATGTAACTTGGTTCGGTCCGATTTCTCCTTTAAGGTGGAGTAAACGGCATCATTTAGACCCAAAGTTCCAACTAACCATGCCCAATCTGTCATTACTGTGTTACCGGGCCACCACGTACATGGAAATGGTATTGAAATGAACATTTATATAATTAAACGAACATTAGTTGCGCGGGTGGTGATAACAATTATTATAATCAAGGTTGCGGTCTTGATATAAACACCTGACCCATTAATTGACTTACATATGTCAGTATAAACTAAGAATTGTATAGTGTAGAAAAGGCAATTCATCCAGTAGACCGGTTTCGTCCTTATTGGGAACTCATCAAGTACTGGCCAGAATTTGCCGCGGACAGGATACGAACCTGGGCACGTCTGCTTCGGAATCTGGTGCTCTAACCACTGAGCTATCCTGCCGCACACTACACACACACAATTTTCAGTTATATACTAACTAATGTAACTTGGTTAGTCAATTTTTCCTTTAGGTGGAGCTCATATGGCATCCATTTAGACCCAAAGTTCCAACTAACCATGCCCAATCTGTCATTACTGAACAGACACCACATTACATGGGGAAATGGTATTGAAATGAACATTTATATAATTAAACGAACATTGGTTGCGCGGGTGGTGATAACAATTATTATAATCAAGGTTGCGGTCTTGATATAAATACCTGACCCATTAATTACTTACATATGTCAGTATAAACTAAGAATTGTATAGTGTAGAAAAGGCAATTCATCCAGTAGACCGGTTTCGTCCTTATTGGGACCTCATCAAGTACTGGCCAGAATTTGCCGCGGACAGGATACGAACCTGGACACGTCTGCTTCGGAATCTGGTGCTCTAACCACTGAGCTATCCTGCCGCACACTACACTACACACAATTTTCAGTTATATACTAACTAATGTAACTTGGTTAGTCTATTTTCCCTTTAGGTGGAGCTCAAATGGCATCCATTTAGACCCAAAGTTCCAACTAACCATCCCCAATCTGTCATTACTAAACAGACACCACACTACATGGGGAAGTAGTATTGAAATGAACATTTATATAATTAAACGAACATTGGTTGCGCGGGTGGTGATAACAATTATTATAATCAAGGTTGCGGTCTTGATATAAACTCCTGACACATTAATTACTTACTTATGTCGGTATAAACTAAGAATTGTATAGTGTAGAAAAGGCAATTCATCCAGTAGACCGGTTTCGTCCTTATTGGGAACTCATCAAGTACTGACCAGAATTTGCCGCGGACAGGATACGTACCTGGGCACGTCTGCTTCGGAATCTAGTGCTCTAACCACTGAGCTATCCTGCCGCACACTACACTACACACAATTTTCAGTTATATACTAACTAATGTAACTTGGTTGGTCAATTTCTCCTTTAGGTGGAGCTCATATGGCATACATTTAGACCCAAAGTTCCAACTAACCATGCCCAATCTGTCATTACTGAACAGACACCACATTACATGGAGAAATGGTATTGAAATGAACATTTATATAATTAAACGAACATTGGTTGCGCGGGTGGTGATAACAATTATTATAATCAAGGTTGCGGTCTTGATATAAACACCTGACCCATTAATTACTTACATATGTCAGTATAAACCAAGAATTGTATAGTGTAGAAAAGGCAATTCATCCAGTAGACCGGTTTCGTCCTTATTGGAACTCATCAAGTACTGGCCAGAATTTGCCGCGGACAGGATACGAACCTGGGCACGTCTGCTTCGGAATCTGGTGCTCTAACCACTGAGCTATCCTGCCGCACACTACACTACACACAATTTTCAGTTATATACTAACTAATGTAACTTGGTTAGTCAATTTTTCCTTTAGGTGGAGCTCATATGGCATCCATTTAGACCCAAAGTTCCAACTAACCATGCCCAATCTGTCATTACTGAACAGACACCACATTACATGGGGAAAGTGGTATTGAAATGAACATTTATATAATTAAACGAACATTGGTTGCGCGGGTGGTGATAACAATTATTATAATCAAGGTTGCGGTCTTGATATAAACACCTGACCCATTAATTACTTACATATGTCAGTATAAACTAAGAATTGTATAGTGTAGAAAAGGCAATTCATCCAGTAGACCGGTTTCGTCCTTATTGGGAACTCATCAAGTACTGGCCAGAATTTGCCGCGGACAGGATACGAACCTGGGCACGTCTGCTTCGGAATCTGGTGCTCTAACCACTGAGCTATCCTGCCGCACACTACACTACACACAATTTTCAGTTATATACTAACTAATGTAACTTGGTTAGTCAATTTTTCCTTTAGGTGGAGCTCATATGGCATCCATTTAGACCCAAAGTTCCAACTAACCATGCCCAATCTGTCATTACTGAACAGACACCACATTACATGGGGAAATGGTATTGAAATGAACAATTATATTATTATACGAACATTGGTTGCGCGGGTGGTGATAACAATTATTATAATCAAGGTTGCGGTCTTGATATAAACACCTGACCCATTAATTACTTACATATGTCAGTATAAACTAAGAATTGTATAGTGTAGAAAAGGCAATTCATCCAGTAGACCGGTTTCGTCCTTATTGGGAACTCATCAAGTACTGGCCAGAATTTGCCGCGGACAGGATACGAACCTGGGCACGTCTGCTTCGGAATCTGGTGCTCTAACCACTGAGCTATCCTGCCGCACACTACACTACACACAATTTTCAGTTATATACTAACTAATGTAACTTGGTTAGTCAATTTCTCCTTTAGGTGGAGCTCATATGGCATCCATTTAGACCCAAAGTTCCAACTAACCATGCCCAATCTGTCATTACTGTACAGACACCACATTACATGGGGAAATGGTATTGAAATGAACATTTATATAATTAAACGAACATTGGTTGCGCGGGTGGTGATAACAATTATTATAATCAAGGTGGCGGTCTTAATATAAACACCTGACCCATTAATTACTTACATATGTCAGTATAAACTAAGAATTGTATAGTGTAGAAAAGGCAATTCATCCAGTAGACCGGTTTCGTCCTTATTGGGAACTCATCAAGTACTGGCCAAAATTTTGCCGCGGACAGGATACGAACCTGGGCACGTCTGCTTCGGAATCTGGTGCTCTAACTACTGAGCTATCCTGCCGCGCACTACACTACACACAATTTTCAGTTATATTCTAACTAATGTAACTTGGTTAGTCAATTTTTCCTTTAGGTGGAGCTCATATGGCATCCTTTGAGACACAAAGTTCAATATTTTAATCTGCCATTACTGAGACAGACCCCACATTACATCGAGAAATGTTATTGAAATGAACATTTATATAATTATACGAACATTGGTTGCGCGGGTGGTGAAAACAATTATTATAATCAAGGTTGCGGTCTTGATATAAACACCTGACCCATTAATTACTTACATATGTCAGTATAAACTAAGAATTGTATAGTGTAGAAAAGGCAATTCATCCAGTAGACCGGTTTCGTCCTTATTGGGAACTCATCAAGTGCAGGCCAGGATTTCACCGCGGACAGGATACGAACCTGGGCACGTCTGCTTCGGAATCTGGTGCTCTAACCACTGAGCTATCCTGCCGCACACTACACTACACACAATTTTCAGTTATATACTAACTAATGTAACTTGGTTAGTCAATTTTTCCTTTAGGTGGAGCTCATATGGCATCCATTTAGACCCAAAGTTCCAACTAACCATGCCCAATCTGTCATTACTGAACAGACACCACATTACATGGGGAAATGGTATTGAAATGAACATTTGTATAATTAAACGAACATTGGTTGCGCGGGTGGTGATAACAATTATTATAATCAAGGTTGCGGTCTTGATATAAACACCTGACCCATTAATTACTTACATATGTCAGTATAAACTAAGAATTGTATAGTGTAGAAAAGGCAATTCATCCAGTAGACCGGTTTCGTCCTTATTGGGAACTCATCAAGTACTGGCCAGAATTTGCCGCGGACAGGATACGAACCTGGGCACGTCTGGTTAAGAATGTGCGGCTCTAACCACTGAGCTATCCTGCCGCACACTACACTACACACAATTTTCAGTTATATACTAACTAATGTAACTTGGTTAGTCAATTTTTCCTTTAGGTGGAGCTCATATGGCATCCATTTAGACCCAAAGTTCCAACTAACCATGCCCAATCTGTCATTACTGAACAGACACCACATTACATGGGGAAATGGTATTGAAATGAACATTTATATAATTAAACGAACATTGGTTGCGCGGGTGGTGATAACAATTATTATAATCAAGGTTGCGGTCTTGATATAAACACCTGACCCATTAATTACTTACATATGTCAGTATATAACTAAGAATTGTATAGTGTAGAAAAGGCAATTCATCCAGTAGACCGGTTTCGTCCTTATTGGGAACTCATCAAGTACTGGCCAGAATTTTCCGCGGACAGGATACGAACCTGGGCACGTCTGCTTCGGAATCTGGTGCTCTAACCACTGAGCTATCCTGCCGCACACTACACTACACACAATTTTCAGTTATATACTAACTAGTGTAACTTGGTTAGTCAATTTTCCTTTAGGTGGAGCTCATATGGCATCCATTTAGACCCAAAGTTCCAACTAACCATGCCCAATCTGTCATTACTGAACAGACACCACATTACATGGGTAAGTGGTATTGAAATGAACATTTATATAATTAAACGAACATTGGTTGCGCGGGTGGTGATAACAATTATTATAATCAAGGTTGCGGTCTTGATATAAACACCTGACCCATTAATTCCTTACATATGTCAGTATAAACTAAGAATTGTATAGTGTAGAAAAGGCAATTCATCCAGTAGACCGGTTTCATCCTTGTTTGGAACACATCAAGTACTGGCCAGAATTTGCCGCGGACAGGATACGAACCTGGGCACGTCTGCTTCGGAATCTGGTGCTCTAACCGCTGAGCTATCCTGCCGCACACTACACTACACACAATTTTCAGTTATATACTAACTAATGTAACTTGGTTAGTCAATTTTTCCTTTAGTTGGAGCTTATATGGCATCCATTTAGACCCAAAGTTCCAACTAACCATACCCAATCTGTCATTACTGAACAAACACCACATTACATGGGGAAGTGGTATTGAAGTGAACATTTATATAATTAAACGAACATTGGTTGCGCGGGTGGTGATAACATTTATTATAATCAAGGTTGCGGTCTTGATATAAACACCTGACCCATTAGTTACTTACATATGTCAGTATAAACTAAGAATTGTATAGTGTAGAAAAGGCAATTCATCCAGTAGACCGGTTTCGTTCTTATTGGGAACTCATCAAGTACTGGCCAGAATTTTGCCGCGGACAGGATACGAACCTGGGCACGTCTGCTTCGGAATCTGGTGCTCTAACCACTGAGCTATCCTGCCGCACACTACACTACACACAATTTCAGTTATATACTAACTAATGTAACTTGGTTAGTCAATTTTTCCTTTAGGTGGAGCTCATATGGCATCCATTTAGACCCAAAGATCCAACTAACCATGCCCAATCTGTCATTACTGAACAGACACCACATTACATGGGGAAGTGATATTGAAATGAACATTTATATAATTAAACGAACATTGGTTGCGCGGGTGGTGATAACAATTATTATAATCAAGGCTGCGGTCTTGATATAAAAACATGACCCATTAATTACTTACATATGTCAGTATAAACTAAGAATTGTATAGTGTAGAAAAGGCAATTCATCCAGTAGACCGGTTTCGTCCTTATTGGGAACTCATCAGGTACTGGCCAGAATTTGCCGCGGACAGGATACGAACCTGGGCACGTCTGCTTCGGAATCTGGTGCTCTAACCACAGAGCTATCCTGCCGCACACTACACTACACACAATTTTCAGTTATATACTAACTAATGTAACTTGGTTAGTCAATTTTTCCTCTAGGTGGAGCTCATATAGCATCCATTTAGACCCAAAGTTCCAACTAACCATGCCCAATCTGTCATTACTGAACAGACACCACATTACATAGGGAAATGGTATTGAAATGAACATTTATATAATTAAACGAACATTGGTTGCGCGGGTGGTGATAACAATTATTATAATCAAGGTTGCGGTCTTGATATAAACAACTGACTTATTAATTACTTACATATGTCAGTATAAACTAAGAATTGTATAGTGTAGAAAAGGCAATTCATCCAGTAGACCGGTTTCGTCCTTATTGGGAACTCATCAAGTACTGGCCAGAATTTGCCGCGGACAGGATACAAACCTGGGCACATCTACTTCGGAATCTGGTGCTCTAACCACTGAGCTATCCTGCCGCACACTACACTACACACAATTTTCAGTTATATACTAACTAATGTAACTTGGTTAGTCATTTTTTCTTTTTTAGGTTGAGCTCTTATGGCATCCATTTAGACCCAAAGTTCCAACTAACCATGCCCAATCTGTCATTACTGAACAGACACCACATTACATGGGGAAATGGTATTGAAATGAACATTTGTATAATTAAACGAACATTGGTTGCGCGGGTGGTGATAACAATTGTTATAATCAAGGTTGCGGTCTTGATATAAACACCTGACCCATTAATTACTTACATATGTCAGTATAAACTAAGAATTGTATAGTGTAGAAAAGGCAATTCATCCAGTAGACCGGTTTTAGTCCTTATTGGGAACTCATCAAGTACTGGCCAGAATTTGCCGCGGACAGGATACGAACCTGGGCACGTCTACTTCGGAATCTGGTGCTCTAACCACTGAGCTATCCTGCCGCACACTACACTACACACAATTTTCAGTTATATACTAACTAATGTAACTTGGTTAGTCAATTTCTCCTTTAGGTGGAGCTCATATGGCATACATTTAGACCCAAAGTTCCAACTAACCATGCCCAATCTGTCACTACTGAACAGACACCACATTACATGAGGAAATGGTATTGAAATGAACATTTATATAATTAAACGAACATTGGTTGCGCGGGTGGTGATAACAATTATTATAATCAAGGTTACGGTCTTGATATAAACACCTGACCCATTAATTACTTACATATGTCAGTATAAACTAAGAATTGTATAGTGTAGAAAGACAATTCATCCAGTAGACCGGTTTCGTCCTTATTGGGAACTCATCAAGTACTGGCCAGAATTTGCCGTGGACAGGATACGAACCTAGGGCACGTCTGCTTCGGAATCTGGTGCTCTAACCACTGAGCTATCCTGCCGCACACTACACTACACAGAATTTTCAGTTATATACTATCTAATGTAACTTGGTTAGTCAATTTGTCCTTTAGGTGGAGCTCATATGGCATCCATTTAGACCCAAAGTTCCAACTAACCATGCCCAATCTGTCATTACTGAACAGACACCACATTACATGCGGAAATGGTATTGAAATGAACATTTATATAATTAAACGAACATTGGTTGCGCGGGTGGTGATAACAATTATTATAATCAAGGTTGCGGTCTTGATATAAACACCTGACCCATTAATTATTTACATATGTCAGTATAAACTAAGAATTGTATAGTGTAGAAAAGGCAATTCATCCAGTAGACCGGTTTCGTCCTTATTGGGAACTCATCAAGTACTGGCCAGAATTTGCCGCGGACAGGATACGAACCTAGGCACGTCTGCTTCGGAATCTGGTGCTCTAACCACTGAGCTATCCTGCCGCACACCACACTACACACAATTTGCAGTTATATACTAACTAATGTAACTTGGTTAGTCAATTTTTCTTTTAGGTGGAGCTCATATGGCATCCATTTAGACCCAAAGTTCCAACTAACCATGCCCAATCTGTCATTACTAAACAGACACCACATTACATGGGGAAATGGTATTGAAATGAACATTTATATAATTATACGAACATTGGTTGCGCGGGTAGTGATAACAATTATTATAATCAAGGTTGCGGTCTTGATATAAACACCTGAGCCATTAATTACTTACATATGTCAGTATAAACTAAGAATTGTATAGTGTAGAAAAGGCAATTCATCCAGTAGACCGGTTTCGTCCTTATTGGGAACTCATCAAGTACTGGCCAGAATTTGCCGCGGACAGGATACGAACCTGGGCACGTCTGCTTCGGAATCTGGTGCTCTAACCACTGAGCTATCCTGCCGCACACTACACTACACACAATTTTCAGTTATATACTAACTAATGTAACTTGGTTAGTAAATTTTTTCTTTTAGGTGAAGCTCATATAGCATCCATTTAGACCCAAAGTTCCAACTAACCATGCCCAATCTGTCATTACTGAACAGACACCACATTACATGGGGAAATGTTATTGAAATGAACATTTATATAATTATACCAACATTGGTTGCGCGGGTGGTGATAACAATTATTATAATCAAGGTTGCGGTCTTGATATAAACACCTGACCCATTAATTACTTACATATGTCAGTATAAACTAAGAATTGTATAGTGTAGAAAGGGCAATTCATCCAGTAGACCGGTTTCGTCCTTATTGGGAACTCATCAAGTACTGGCCAGAATTTGCCGCGGACAGGATACGAACCTGGGCACGTCTGCTTCGGAATCTGGTGCTCTAACCACTGAGCTATCCTGCCGCACACTACACTACACACAATTTTCAGTTATATTTTAACTAATGTAACTTGGTTAGTCAATTTTTCCTTTAGGTGGAGCTCATATGGCATCCATTTAGACCCAAAGTTTCAACTAACCATGCCCAATCTGTCATTACTGAACAGACACCACATTACATGGGGAAGTGGTATTGAAATGAACATTTATATAATTAAACGAACATTGGTTGCGCGGGTGGTGATATCAAATATAATAATCAAGGTTGCCGTCTTGATATAAACACATGACCCATTAATTACTTACATATGTCAGTATAAACTAAGAATTGTATAGTGTAGAAAAGGCAATTCATCCAGTAGACCGGTTTCGTCCTTATTGGGAACTCATCAAGTACTGGCCAGAATTTGCCGCGGACATGATACGAACCTGGGCACGTCTGCTTCGGAATCTGGTGCTCTAACCACTGAGCTATCCTGCCGCAGACTAAACTACACACAATTTTCAGTTATATACTAACTAATGTAACTTGGTTAGACAATTTCTCCTTTAGGTGGAGCTCATTTGGCATCCATTTAGACCCAAAGTTCCAACTAACCATGCCCAATCTGTCATTACTGAACAAACACCACACTACATGGGGAAGTGGTATTGAAATGAACATTTATATAATTAAACGAACATTGGTTGCGCGGGTTGTGATAACAATTATTATAATCAAGGTTGCGGTCTTGATATAAACACCTGACCCATTAATTACTTACATATGTCAGTATAAATTAAGAATTGTATAGTGTAGAAAAGGCAATTCATCCAGTAGACCGGTTTCATCCTTATTGGGAACTCATCAGGTTCTGGCCAGAATTTGCCGCGGACAGGATACGAACCTGGGCACGTCTGCTTCGGAATCTGGTGCTCTAACCACTGAGCTATCCTGCCGCACACTACACTGCACACAATTTTCAATTATATACTAACTAATGTAACTTGGTTAGTCAATTTTTCCTAAAGGTGGAGCTCATATGGCATCCATTTAGACCAAAAGTTCCAACTAACCATGCCCAATCTGTCATTACTGAACAGACACCACATTACATGGGGAAATGGTATTGAAATGAACATTTATATAATTAAACGAACATTGGTTGCGCAGGTGGTGATAACAAATATTATAATCAAGTTTGCGGTCTTGATATAAACACGTGACCCATTAATTACTTACATATGTCAGTATAAACTAAGAATTGTATAGTGTAGAAAAGGCAATTCATCCAGTAGACCGGTTTCGTCCTTATTGGGAACTCATCGAGTACTGGCCAGAATTTGCCGCGGACAGGATACGAACCTGGGCACGTCTGCTTCGGAATCTGGTGCTCTAACCACTGAGCTATCCTGCCGCACACTACACTACACAAACTTTTCAGTTATATACTAACTAATGTAACTTGGTTAGTCAATTTTCCTCTAGGTGGAGCTCATATGGCATCCATGTAGACCCAAAGTTCCAACTAACCATGCCCAAACTGTCATTACTGAACAGACACCACATGACATGGGGAAGTTGTATTGAAATGAACATTTATATAATTAAACGAACATTGGTTGCGCGGGTGGTGATAACAATTATTATAATCAAGGTTGCGGTCTTGTTATAAACACCTGACCCATTAATTACTTACATATGTCAGTATAAACTAAGGATTGTATAGTGTAGAAAAGGCAATTCATCCAGTAGACCGGTTTCGTCCTTATTGGGAACTCATCAAGTACTGGCCAGAATTTACCGCGGACAGGATACGAACTTGGGCACGTCTGCTTCGGAATCTGGTGCTCTAACCACTGAGCTATCCTGCCGCACACTACACTACACACAATTTTCAGTTATATACTAACTAATGTAACTTGGTTAGTCAATTTTCCTTTAGATGGAGCTCATAGGGCATCCATTTGGACACAAAGTTCCAACTAACCATGCCCAATCTGTCATTACTGAACAGACACCACATTACATAGGGAAATGGTAATGAAATGAACATTTATATAATTATACGAACATTGATTGCGCAGGTGGTGATAACAATTATTATAATCAAGGTTGCGGTCTTGATATAATCAACTGACCCATTAATTACTTACATATGTCATTATAAACTAAGAATTGTATAGTGTAGAAAGGCAATTCATCCAGTAGACCGGTTTCGTCCTTATTGGGAACTCATCATGTACTGGCCACAATTTCCCGCGGACAGGATACGAACCTGGGCACATCTGCTTCGGAATCTGGTGCTCTAACCACTAAGATATCCTGCCATTAGTTGTATCATCCCGCAGCAAATTCTAGCCAGTTCTTAGTAGGTATGGGACGAAACCAGTCTACTGGATGAATTGCCTTTTCTACACTATACAATTCTTAGTTTATACTGACATATGTAAGTAGTTAATGGGTCAGGTGTTTATATCAAGACCGCAACCTTGATTATAATAATTGTTATCACCACCCGCGCAACCAATGTTCGTTTAATTATATAAATATTCATTTCAATACCATTTCCCCATGTAATGTGGTGTCTGTTCAGTAATGACAGATTAGGTATGGTTAGTTGGAACTTTGAGTCTAAATGGATGCCATATGAGCTCCACCTAAATGGAAAAATTAACTAACCAAGTTACATTAGTTAGTATATAACTGAAAATTTTTTGTAGTGTAGTGTGCGACAGGATAGCTCAGTGGTTAGAGCACCAGATTCCGAAGCAGACGTGCCCAGGTTCGTATCCTGTCCGCGGCAAATTCTGGCCAGTACTTGATGAGTTCCCAATTAGGACGAAACCGGTCTACTGGATGAATTGCCTTTTCTACACTATACAATTCTTAGTTTATACTGAAATATGTAAGTAATTAATGGGTGAGGTGTTTATATCAAGACCGCAACCTTGATTATAATAATTGTTATCACCACCCGCGCAACCAATGTTCGTTTCATTATATAAATGTTCATTTCAATACCACTTCCCCATGTAATGTGGTGTCTGTTCAGTAATGACAGATTGGGCATGGTTAGTTGGAACTTTGGGTCTAATGGATGCCATATGAGCTCCACCTAAAGGAAAAATTGACTAACCAAGTTACATTAGGTAGTATATAACTGAAAATTGTGTGTAGTGTAGTGTGCAGCAGGATAGCTCAGTGGTTAGAGCACCAGATTCCGAAGCAGACGTGCCCAGGTTCGTATCCTGTCCGCAGCAAATTCTGGCCAATACTTGATGAGTTCCCAATAAGGACGAAACCGGTCTACTGGATGAATTGCCTTTTCTACACTATACAATTCTTGGTTTATACTGACATATGTAAGTAATTAATGGGTCAGGTGTTTATATCAAGACCGCAACCTTGATTATAATAATTGTTATCACCACCCGCGCAACCAATGTTCGTATAATTATATAAAACTATTGTTTATTTCGATCAATTTCTTAACAAATCGTTGCTAAATTTATTCGAATTTTGTTATAAGGTAGCAAAAACATGCCTACTCAATGTAAAAAATCTTATATATTTGCATCGCCATTGCGTAATTTTACGCGTAATGATAATGTGAATACTGTTTACGAGGTGTGAAATATGTGCCAAATAATCTATAAAACCATTGTTAATTTCGATCGAGTTCTAACTAAATCGATGCAAAATTTATTCCAATTTTGTAAAAACGTAGCACAAAAGTGCTTATTTAAGGTAAATATTCTTAAATATTTTAACCGCCATTGCGCAGTCCTAAGCTTAATTATAATTAGAAAATTGTTTAGGAGGGGTGTATTATGTGCCAAATTATCCACAAAAGCATTGTTTATTTCGATAATTTCTTACCAAATCGATGCCAAATTTATTCCAATTTTGTTATATGGTAGCAAAAACATGCTTACTTAAAGTAAATATTCTTAAATATTTGTATCGCCAGTGTGCAATTTTATGCGGAATGATAATGTGAATTTTGTTTACGAGGTTTGGCATATGTGCCAAATAATCTATAAAATCATTTTTAATTTCGATCGATTTCTAACTAAATCGATGCAAAATTTATTCCAATTTTGTAAAAATGTAGCACAATATTTGTCTCGCCATTGCCCAATTTTACGCGGAATGCTAATGGGAATATTGTTTACCATGTGTGAAATATGTGCCAAATAATCTACAAAACCATTGTTTATTTCGATCGAATTTTTACCAAATCGATGCCAAATTTATTCGAATTTTGTTAAAAAGTAGCACAAACATGCTTACTTAAAGTAAATATTCTAAAATATTCGTATCGCCATTGCGAAATTTTATGCGCAATTGTAATGCGAATATTGCTTACGAGGAGTGTGATATGTGCCAAATAATCTTCAAAACCATTTTTTATTTCGATCAAGTATTAACCCAAGTCCATGCCAAAATTATTCCAGTTTTGTAAAAAGGTAGCACAAAAATGCTTATTTAAAGTGAATATTCGTAAATATTTGTATCGTTATTGCACAATTTTACGCGAAATTATAACAGTAATATTGTGTACGAGGAGTAAAATATGTGCGAAATAATCAACTAAACCATTGATTATTTCGATCAAATTCATACAATATGGTTGCCAAATTTATTCCAAATGTGTAGAAAGGTAAAAGAAAAATGCTTATCTGAAGTAAATATTCTTAAATAGTCATATAATCATTGCGCAATTTTACGCGCATTTATAATGGGAATACTGTTTGCGAGAAGTGTTATGTGTGCCAAATTATCTTCAAAACCATTGTTCATTTTGATCGTGTTCTAAACCAAGTCGATGCCAAATTTATTCCAATTGTCTAAAAAGGTAGCACAAAAATGCTTATTTGAAGTAAATACTCTTAAATATTTCTATCGTCATTGCGCAATTTTACGCAGAAATATAATGGGAATATTGTCTACGAGGAGTACAATATGTGCCAAATAATCTAAAAAACAAATGTTTATTTCGATCAATTCTAATCATTTCGATGGCAAATTTATTCCAATGTTGTAAAAAGGTAGCACAAAAATGCTTATTAAAAGTCAATATTCTTAAATATGTGTATCTTCATTGTGCAATTTTACGCGGAATATTAATGGGAATATTGTTTACGAATGGTGTTATATGTACCAAATAATCTGCAACACAATTGTTCATTTTGATCAAGTTCTAACAATAGCGCTGCCAAATTTATTCAATTTAGTACAAAAGTAGCACAAAAATGCTTATTTCAGGTAAATAATCTTAAATATTTGTATCCACATTGCGCAATCTTACGCGCAATTATAATGGGAATATTGTTTACGAGGAGTGTGATATGTGCCAACTTATCTTCAGAACCATTGTTCATTTTGATAGTGTTCTAAACCAAGTCGATGCCAAAAAAGGTGGCACATAAATTCTTTTTTAATGTAAATGTCATTAAATATTTGTATTGTCATTGCGCAATTTATCGCGTACTATTAAAGGGAATATTGTTTATGAGGAGTGTAATATGCGCCAAATAATCCACGAAACCATTGTTTATTGCGATCGAGTTCTAACCATATCGAAACCAATATTTTCAATTGTGTAAAAATGAAGCAGAAAAATATTTATTTAAATTAAATATTCCTAAATATTTTTATAGTGATTGCCCAATTTTGCGCGCATTTATATTGGGAATATTTTTTTAAGTGGAGTGTAATATATGCCAAATAATCTACAAAACCATTGGTAATTTCAATTTCGCTTACGATTGCGCAATGTGAATACAAATATTTAAGATTATTTACTTAAAATAGGCATTTTTGTGCTACCTCTTCACTAAATTGGAACAAATTTGGCATCGATATTGCAAGAACTCGATCGAAATTAACAATGGTGTTGCAGATTATTTGGTACATATAACACCCTTCGTAAACAATATTCCCATTAATATTCCGCGTAAAATTGCACAATGACGATACAAATATTTAAAAATATTAAGCATTTTTGTGCTACCTTTGTACAAAATTGGAATAAATTTGCCATCGAAATGATTAGAATTGATCGAAATAAACATTTGTTTTGTAGATAATTTGGCACATATTGTACTCATCTTAAACAATATTCCCATTATATTTCCGCGTAAAATTGCGCAATGACGATAGAAATATTTAAGAATATTTACTTCAAATAGGCATTTTTGTGTTAAATTTTTACAAAATTGCAATAAATTTAGCATTATTATTAGAATTGATCGAAATAAACAAAGCTTTTGAAGCCTATTTGGAACATATTACACTTCTCGTAAACAATATTCCCATTATAATTACGCGTAAAATTGCAAATTGACGAAACAAAAATTTAAGAATGTTTAATTTAATTAAGCATTTCTGTGCTACCTTTTTTCTAGATTGGAACAAATTTGGCATCGATATTGTAAGAACTGGATCGAAATATTTACTGTAAGTAAGCATAATTGTGCTACATTTTAACAAAATTAGAATAAATTTGGCATCGATTTGGTAAGAACTGGATCGAAATGAGCACTGGTGTTGTGGAATACTTGGCACATATTTCACTCTTCGTAAACAATATTCCCATTATTATTGCGCGTAAAATTGCGCAGTAACGATATAAATATTTAAGAATATTTACTTTAAATAAGCATTTTTGTGCAAACTTTCTACAAAATTGCAATAAATTTTGCGTCGATAACGTAAGAATTATTTAAATCAATTTTGCGAGCTTGAAGTAAACACCAATCCAATTGTATTTAACCAGTCGTCGAACAACTTAACAAAACTACCGCCCAGCTGCAACGCACTGACGCGTTTCGATCTTCCATGATCATCGTCAGAGTACGACGGCAAACTGACTATCGAGGATAAAACCGCATTGAATATATATAAGGATATAAAAGTTAGATATGCGGCTCTCACCTCTAGCAGTCTCGTATACATTGAACTTGACTCGAAATGTCGCCTACACAATTTCTATGCAGTCGATCGAAATGAACAATGGTTTTGTAGATTATCTGGCACACATTACACCGCACGTAGACAATATTCCCATTATAATAGCGCGTAAAGTTGGGCAATGACTATAGAAATATTTAAGAATATTTAATTTAAATAAGCATTTTTATGCTACCCTTTTATTAAATTGGAACAAATTTATCATCGATACGGTAAGAACTCGATGGAAATTAACAATGGTTTTGTGTATTATTTGGCACATATTAGGCTGCTCGTAAATAATATTCCTATTAATATTGTGCGTAAAAGCTGGAGTCGGCGATGGTACATATTGGGCTTCTCGTAAACAATATTCCTACTAATATTGCGCGTAAAAGTGGACGTTGGCCATTTAGGAATATTTACTTGAAATGGGTATATTTGTGCTTCCTTTTTACAAATTTGTAATAAATTTGGCATCGATTTGGTAAGATCATGATCCAAATAACGAATGCTTTTATATATTGTTTTGCACATATTAGGCTCCACGTAAACAATTTTTTTCAATTAAAATGGCGCCGAAAACGGGCGTAGGCGATAAAAACATTTTCGTATATTTGCATAAAATAATTTAAAATTATAAATTAAATAATAAATTAATTACATTAAATAAATAAGTATGCTTTCTTATTATAAAATTTGAATTAATTTTCAATCTACTGGGTCCGAATTTAATTCAAAAAAGTAAGTTTTTGTAGATATTTTAGTACATATTGGGCTCCTCGTAAATAATATTCCTACTAATATTGCGCGTAAAAGTGAGCGTTCGATACAAATATTTAAGAATATTAACCTTAAATAAGTATATTTGTGCTTCCTTTTTACAAATTTGGAATAAATTTGGTATCGATTGGGTGAGAACATGATCCAAACAAACTATGGTTTTGTAGATTATTTGACACATATTAGGTTCCTCGTAAACAATATTCCTATTTGTTTTCCGCCTAAAAGCGGGTGCTGTCAATAAAAATAGTTAAAAATATGTACTTTTGATAAATATTTTTTGTTATTCCTTTTTTAAAATTGAAATAAATTTGGCAGGAAACATGATCAATATATAAATCGTTTTTGTGGATTATTTGGCACATATTAGGCTCCTCTCTAACAATAATTCCATTACTTTTGCGCCTAAAAGCGGGTGTCCCCAGTACAAATATTCGAAATTATTTACTTTAAATATGCATTTTTGTGATTTCTTTTTATAAAATTGGAATATATTTGGCATTGATTTGGTAAGAACTTGATCCAAATGTACATCGGTTTTGTAGATTAGTTGCCATATATAAGGTTCCTGGTAAATAATATTCCTATTAATATAGCGACTAAAATGGGCGTCATGGATACAAATATTTAAAAATATTTACTTAAGAGAAGCATTTTTTGTGCTTCCTTTTTATAAAATTGGAATAAATTTGGCATCGATTGGGTCAGAACATGATTCAAATAAGCAAAGGTTTTGCATATTATTTGGCACATATTAGGCTTCTGGAAAACCAAATTCCTATTTATATTGTACCTTCAAGCGGGCGTCGGCGATACAGATATATAAAAATATTTGCTAGCATGAAAGTAGTTCACATATTTACTCCATAAAATACACTTGCCCTGACTTTTGTGTTTTCATAAATTGAAGCAACTGTGTGATACCTGTAATTACGTTTTCGAAGAGGTCACGGAACACCAGACCGATTAACAGTTACTCAGTGCTTTTTAGGTATAACTAACAGATTACTGAAGTAGCAAGTCAAAAAAACATGTTAAATTAAACGCAGTTGACAAGATAAATAAGTTCACTACTGTAGTCGAGCGCATTGTATTATACTCAAGTCCCAGTTCAAACCAGGTGGGTTGTAAGGTAACTTATAAACAAAATATGAGAAACTCCGTATTTTGGAAGTGGTCAGTTGCCGCGTACCTTTTCACATTTAGAAATACAAAATGGTGTACGGGCCTTTAAAATAAACTTATTTTTTCTGTATTTATGCTTGTACTGAGCAAAACTTGTTGATATCTTAACATTTGCCTATGCAAATATATTCCAAATGAATCCTAACGGCTATTTAATGTTATGATATAAATTACCAGATTAAACCGTACTAAACTGACGTATATTTTTCGGAAGATTGTTTATTCTAAACGTGACGTATTCCGGTATATATTATAAAAGCACACAAAAAAGGTAAACGCGAATGGGTATAGAACTCTATTCATTTAGGGACGCAAATTGTTATTTAAACGCATTTCAAATCAACTCATTGTCATTGCATGTTTTCCATCGGTGTTTTGGGGTGGCATTCTATTTATGATCACGAAAGGTTACCACCTATCAATACATATTGAATCTCCGCAAAGATCCGACTGATCCTCATTTCCAGGTACGCATCGATTTTGTTTTTTTTTCTAACAGGCTGCGGATTCGTTCCTTTCATCCGAAGGCTTCAGCATCGTTCACTTCTAACCACGATCTAATCCTCGTTGATTTTTCGATAAGCAATTTTCCCTACCATCATCAGACCTCTAATCACACACACACACACACACACACAAACACACACACACACAGAGAGAGAGAGAGAGAGACAGTACAATGCTCACAATAGCAGATTTAAGCCAAAAGGAAGTCAAAATCGATGCGCGCTTGTAAATGACGATCAATTGGATCTTTGCGAAACGGATAGTGGAAAGCAGTAACCCACGAGCGCAAATCGCGGAGTTTCAACATTTGAAGCTCGCACTGCGAAACCATTCAAAATATATCAATCCATACTGCTGACAATAGTTATTTGTTCTATCAAATAAAATTAATAGAACAGATCAGTTTACAATGAATGCGAATTGGATGCTAATAACCAATATAACAAATTGTGTACGTCAGTTAATGGGTCGTGTTTATATCAAGACCGCAAACTTGATTATAATAATTGTAATCACCACCCGCGCAACCAATGTTCGTTTAATTAGCTAAATGTTCATTTCAATACCACTTCTCCATGTAGTGTGGTGTCGGTTCAGTAATGACAGATTGGGGATGGTTAGTTGGGACTTTGTGTCTAAATGGATGCCATATGAGCTCCACCTAAAGGAAAATAGACTAACCAAGTTATATTAGTTAGTATATAACTGAAAATTGTGTGCAGTGTAGTGTGCGGCAGGATGGCTCATTTGTTACAGCACCCGATTCCGAAGCAGACGTGCCCAGGTTCAAGTCCTGTCCGCGGCAAATTCTGGCCAGTACATGATGAGTTCCCAATAAGGACGAAACCGGTCTACTGGATGAATTGCCTTTTCTAAACTATGCAAATCTTAGTTTATACTGATATATGTAAGTAATTAATGGGCCAGGTGCTCATATCAGGACCGCAACCTTGATTATAATAATTGTTATCACCACCCGAGCGACCAATGTTCGTTTAATTATATTAATGTTCATTTCAATTCCACTTCCCCATGTAGTGTCGTGTCTGATCAGTAATGACAGATTGAGAATGGTTAGTTGGAAATTTGTGGCTAAATGAATGACATATGAGCTCCACCTAAAAGAATAAAGACTAACTAAGTTACATTAGTCAGTATATTACTGAAAATTGTGTGCAGTGTAGTGTGCGGCAGGATGGCTCAGTAGTTAGAGCACCAGATTCCGAAGCAGACGTGTCCTAGTTCGATCACTGTCCGTGGCAAATTTTGTCCATTACGTGATGAGTTCTCAATGAGGATGAAACTGGTCCACTGCTCGAATTGCCTTTTCTACACTATACAATGCTTAGTTTATACTGACAAATGTAAGTAATTAATGTGTCAGGTGTTTTTATTAAGATCGAAACCTTGATGAAAATTAATTTTTATCACCACCCGCGCAATCAATGGTTGTTTAATTGTGCAATTCATCTTTAACAAACTTGGTACCGACAAATATCTTTACCAAAACGGAGGTTAATTCAAGTAATATTCCTAACTATTAGTGCACTTGTTTCCCCTTGGAGAGCTGAAAGTGTGGGACAGATAACTGCAGTTTTGAGCTGAAACAACATTTTAAAGCGTTACACCTAAAATGCATCAAAATCTTGATTTTCGTTTACTGTAATCAAGGTTGCGAACTTGATATAAACACATGACCCATTAAGTACACATATTTTTCAGTATAAACTAAGAATTGTATAGTGTAGAATAGGCAATTCATCCAGTAGGTACCGGTTTCGTCCCTATTGAGAACTTATCATGTACTTGGTACCGATAAATATCTTTACCGAACCGGAAAGTTAATTCAAGATCGCCGTTAGTCCTAATTACTAATGCACTTGTTGCTCCTTGAAGAGCTGAAAGTTTGGGACAGGTAACTGCAGTTTTGAGCTGAAACAACATTTTAAAGCGTTACACCTGAAATGCATCAAAATCTTCATATACTTATCCTCACGAACGTGCGTACACAAACAGTGCTTAACCGTGACCACATAAAAAATTGAATCTAACGATATAAGCTCTTCTCAAAGTGAAAAAGTAGCTTCAATTTGTCAAATTATCTTTCATTTTGCTTAAAGCGCGAGTAGTTTTTGACGTGGAATTGGCTAATATGCTTAGGCGTTAACTGGTTAGAATTGGTGGTATTGTGGACTTATTCAGTTCCTAGTGTACAAGAAAGGTGTGAAAAACTCATCATGAAGAGTTTTTTTTAAATTTCATAAACACATTTTAGTGTTTTCAGGATAAAACTTAGTAGGAGCCTATTATGCAATTGGTCAACAGATGTAGAACATTTGGACGGTGTACAAGGAGGGTGTGAAAAACTCATCATGAACAATTTAAAAATCTTACTAACGCATTTAAGTGTTTTCAGGATAAAAGTCAGTAGGAGCCTATTATGCAATTGGTCAACAGATGTAGAACATTTGGACGGTGTACAAGGAAGGTGTGAAAAACTCATCATGAACAATTTAAAAAATCTTACTAACGCATTTTAGTGTTTTCAGGATAAAAGTCAGTAGGAGCCTATTATGAAATTGGTCAACAGATGTAGAACATTTGGACGGTTCCATCGTGCATATATATATATATATATATATATATATATATATATATATATATATATATATATATATATATATGCAAGTAGTGGCATTCAATTTCATATAAAGTCATCATTAATGCAACGCAAAAGCCAACTTACTAGATATAAGGTATCATGCACAACGGTTTCGGGCATAGGCAAAATTTCACAATAATTTAGATTAAAGTAATTTTAAAAATCGGAGTTTTTTTCAAAGAAACATAATATTTAGACAATAATTGATTGCGCGAGTGGTAACAATTCTTCAAATCAAGTTTGCTAGCTGGAAGTAAACTACAATCTAAATGTATTTAACCAGTCATCGAACAACATAACAAAACAACAGCCAGTCGCAACGCACTGACGCGTTTCGACCTTCCTTGATCACCATCAGAGTACGACGGCAAACTGACTAGCGAGGATCAAGCCGCATTGCATATATATGTAAAGCAAAATTAGATATGCGGCTCTCACCTCTAGTATTCTTGCATACGTTCTACGTGACTGATGATGGTCATGGAAGGTCGAAACGCGTCAGTGCGTTGCGACTGGCTGTAGTTTTGTTATGTTGTTCGACGACTGGTTAAATACATTGGGATTGGTGTTTACATCAAACTCGCAAACTTGATTTTAAAAAAGCATAATATTTGTATATTCTCGGATGCAGCGAACTAATATTTATGTAACTTTGCCACAGCTGCTGCATGTCTAGCAAACAGTTATTTCGAATAGGCCCAGGGGATAAGGATAAGAGACGTGACTCCACCGACCCACGTCGTTCATCCAAACTGGCTACTACACAGGAGAAGCTGCCACGACATCCCAAGTCCGCTATGTAATTGTGCAAGTAATGCTGGGAAAGCAGAATACAGTATCGTTGTCGCTTGCATGTGTATTGCGGCATTAAAATCAGACTGGCATATATTCAGTCTACGACAATGCGATTTCAACGCTAACTCACACTATATAATATATATACTGAGTCTGTAAAGGATACTAACACTATGGCTATTGTGTTAGTAATCGATACCAACATTATTGTACCGAAAAGGTACTTGGTACTAACACTATGGTTTCCGAATCAGAACATGGTACCAAT
>JAQBSW010010132.1:0-25676 GCA_029291075.1 Eudiplozoon nipponicum
TTTCCGTTCATGCTGTCTTTGGTTTATCCTTCTGGTCATAACTGAACTAATTTGTTATTAGGTTCGTAACACCTAATAAATACTTGCAAGTTATCCAGTAGACCGGTTTCGTTCTTTATCGTAACTTCATTCACTTCCCAGGATTTGCCGCGAACAGAGTTCAAACTTGAACACGTCTGCTTTGGAATCCGATATTCTAAATCAATAGCTTAGCGGTCAAAAATTGGACTAACTATGAAAGCATTAGTCGTGCATTCGTATGGTATGGTATTTTCTTATAGATATAAGTAGCAAAAATGACTTTGAATTTCTTTTTACAGGGCTCAATGTGAGACCAAATAAATATAGAAATGAGCTTTATGAAAGACAGGGTTTTCGCAAGAAAACTGGAAAATTTTTCATTAAGAAAGCACAAAATTTGTAGGACAAAAAACACTGAGCTTCTGCTCGAGAAATGATCATTTGATGGCAGAGCAGACAGAATGTTTATAAAACCCAAATGAAAGCCCCTGCGTCGTTTTACATCTATCTCTAAAATAAGCAGTCTAGCTGCTATGATGGTAATAAAGAATTAGACAAGCAGGATTCCCTGGTATACTAAATTATGAGAAAAACTTTTATAGAGATTCAAGTTTCGGGCTTAATTGGGGAGAATTTATACAAATGGCCCGGACTATTTCAGCACTAATGCGAGAAGTGCATGAAATTAGAGTAAATAGTTTCGTGATAAAGAAAACTAACTATATAAATAATAATAATAACAACCACGATTAAATAAAATGTAAGGTATGGAATCTCTTGCCCTGACTTTACAAACGTGGTTATTCCGGTGTAAATTTTAGGCTTACAGTGGCAAGAAACGACTTTCAATTAAAGGGACGAGCTTTTAAAGGTGGTGTACTTACTAGATTGGAAAAAGGGCAAAATGTCTGTATATTTCCTTGTGTACGTTGAACTTGTTGATAGGTAAGATCAAAAAGTCAAAACAGACTGAAATGAAAAGAGATTAGAAATGGCTACTTTTGATTCACTTGTAAATGAGTATGTTATTTTGATAATTTTGGATAATATTCTTCTTCTATTATTTTGGTAAGCTAGCAATTTTCGGCGAGCATAGAATTAAGTATAGCTAATCGATAATTTCAAATGCGTTTCGTGCTTACTGGCAATTAATCAATAGTTGCAGCTAATACGCCCTAAACGAACTATATATTTGGATACCAAATTAGAAACAGGTGGAAGGTACAATCTATTGTAATGTAATTAATATAATAAAAGACTTCGACAATGTGATTTCAAAGCGAACTAACTTTATATAATATTCAACAAGGATATAGATGGTACCAACCCAATGTTTCACAAAATGCCCAATCATAGCATGGAGCCAACAAAAAGGATTTCCTCGTAGGCTTCATATTATAAAACATTGAAAATTGGTACATCAATCCAGCATATCCGCATTCTCTGGACTTTATCGGCATTAGCTTTCATATTTTGCGGGAAATATAAACTCATTTAATTAAATATATGGTATTTATTTTCCATTACACAATTAACTATTAATGAATAAAAAACACAAGCATTTGTTATGCTACATTTCATCACACGCACAATTTAACAAATCACAGTCTATTTCCTATAAATTTTCCGTCTAATATAATGCTCGCATATTTTTTCGTCGTAATCATTAAGTAATTTATGCTAATCAGTTTCATTTGCACGTGCATCTAATAAGAACGTTTAAGTAATTATACCATGTGACGTATTAAGTATGTCTTTGTGTTCTGATTTCCCGGTAAATTAAAAAATATGTGGGATCTTAGACTAAAACAATAATAGCGAGTCTTCTTTAGAATAAAGAAAGTCTTACAAGATTACTAACAGCCTTCTAGCTAGAGAAGGTCTGATATATATATATATATATATATATATATATATATATATATATATATATATATATATATATAATGATTAATTGATTTTTAATTACACATGCGTATGTCTAATGAATGTGCTATATTGCGTGTGTGTCATTCTCTTAAATTTGCAGAGTGATGTCTGAGATTTGGTCATTCTTGTATTGATGAATTGAGTTTTAACCAATTTTTCGCTTTGTTGGCTGTTACGTGTACGCATGTTTTTCCTAGAACAGCAATTGTAAGTTCTTGTGGATAAATTATGCTTCAGAAAATCCGTAAATTCCTGAATATATAGATATCAGTTTTCAAATTTCGTGTTAACTATGACATTGTTTAAATGAATAAATATCAGTTATATATTTTTTATTTTGCAAGGAACTAATATGAATTCAATTGTGTTCTAGGTAATGCGTAACTATTAGCAGATTAGTTCAAATAGGACAAGAAGTATATACCAAAAGGCAGCAGGACTGGAAATATAATCTCTTGGAAAATGCGTTTTGTGCAATTAGGCAACTCACCAGTAGGCGTATTATTACGTACGATACCCAATATATATTTTGCCAAACAATATGCGAAAGTGCATTCAAGCAATAACGGAGTAAATCTCAAGTAATGTCGCCGGCAACCCGACTGCGAAGCCAATTCAGAGTATTTATCATATAAACAGCCTTTAAAATGGTCAAACACAACAGTTTTTAAAATGCCGAGCCTGCATATTGTATAAACACAGTGGTCTTCGAAGTAGGCTAAATTTCATGAATTGTGAGATTTTCAACTTCTGCTGAGCACTTGTTATTCCACAAAGCCAGCAAACATTGCCCCTTGATATAATTAAACGAACATTGGTTGCGCGGGCGGTGAAAACAATTACTGTAATCAAGGTTGCGATCTTGACTTAAGCACCTGACCCATTAATTACTTACATATGTCAGTATAAACTAAGAATTGTATAGTGTAGAAAAGGCAACTCATCCAGTAGACCGGTTTCGTCCTTATTGGGAACTCATCATGCACTGGCCAGAATTTGCCGCGGACAAGGCTCGAACCTGGTCACGTCTGCTTCGGAATCTGGTGCTCTAATCACTGAGCCACCCTGCCGCACACTACTATACACACAATTTTCAGTTATATACTAACTAAAGTAGCTTCGTTAGTCTATTTTTCCTTTAGGTGGAGCTCATATGGCATCCATTTAGACCTAAAGTTCCAACCAACATTCCAGAATCTATCATTACTGGCCAGTACGTGATCAGTTCCAAATAAGAACAAAACCGGTCTATTGGATAAATTGCCTTTTCTACACTATACAATTCTTAGTTAATACTGACATATGTAAGTAATTAATTGGTCAGGTGCTTATATCATGATCACAATGTACCATTACAATGGTTTTCAATATGCCCAGCCGGAACATGGTAACAGAACAACGGATTTTGTGATAAGCCATATTTCACACAAATAAAAAATTACACATTATTCTAAATACATATTATCCCGGCAAATCCGCAAACCCTTGTGGATCATTAAATCATCAGTAGAAGCCGTTACCAATCTATAGTCACAACAAATTTGTCGATAAAATTTGAGATTTGTGAATTACCTGATCGACTGTACTAAAGCTCATTCAAGTAGTATTGGTGTTAACTTCATATAATGTCTTTGACGTTACGACTTCAAAGCCAGAACACTTTATATAATATAAACCTAGCCTGCAAATTTTACATACAAATTGGTTTTCAAATTGACGAGCCTCCATATGATGCCAAAAAATGTATTTCGGTGGTCTAAATTTCCATAAAATTGTGAATTTCGACTTCTGCTTAACATCTATTACTCCAATGAATCTGTTCATCCTGGTCTTGACAGTTATCATTTATCACATTTCAAGGTAATCATGACATCACTCATTAAATTTTAAAAATTATTTACATAATGTTTTTTACAAAGAACGACTATGTAGGCAATTGTACGTTCGATATTCCTTACCTGGTAACAAGTTAGCTCAAATCGTTCCAGAAGGATATGCCAATGTCAACATGAATGAATGATATAACTTCATGTATACATGTATTTTCTGCTTACTCGCGACTCATCAATTGGAGCAGTTGCTAACCCTATACTCACTAAATGCTTGGTCAATAAATGCAGTGCAAGTGGCTGGTAAAATCTACTTTACGAAAGTTTATTCACATACTAATGGAATTAATATCTTAAAAGTCCTCCACAATGAAACTTCGAAGCCAACTCACCACATATATTATATGACTAGCTTAAAAATGGTGCAAACATAATTGTTTAAAACTGCCAGGAAAGTACGCAATACAAAATCAATGAATTTAATAATATGCTACATTTCATTTAAATTGAGAATTACAAATTAGTCTCAAAAATACTTATACAAGAAAATCTTTACTCTGTACTTTAACGCCATAACTTTTCACATTTTGTGGTTATTATGACATCATTAATATAAATATATAATATAAATCGCTTTTGCAGCGAAATGATATATTTGAAATCGTATATAAGGTTTTGCCTACCCAGCAACAAATTAATTTAAATCGAACCAGAAGAATACGCTAAAATCAGCATGAACAAAAGGTATCATCTCATGAACACATGCGTTTCGAGCTTACTGTGACTGATCATTAGGAGACGTTACAAAATTCTATACTTACTATATCGTTGAAATAAGTGAAATTACAATCTCCTATACGAATAATAATAAACATTTATTGAAAACATTTTACCTCCAACCTTTTCCACCTTTATTGAACAAATATATAGTAGATTTAGGACGTAGTACTAGTTCTTACTGATTAGTCGGTAGTAAGCACGAAGTGCATTAGTATTTGAGATTATACTTTTCTTCAAGCTCACTTTTTTATATGCTCTTTTTCATATTTTCGCTATTTTTTCCTAGGTACGCAATGCTTTATACAGAATCACATATACCGTAGTTCTCGACAACATAATATATAACCCTTATACATTTAATTGAAGATGCAATGCATTTGATTAGCGCAAATTTTGGTTGTTAATATTAATGAAGTCTAGAGTATAAGGATTTGTTGAAGTAACGTGTGTTCATAAGAATATACCATTCTCAATTATTTTGAAATTCAGGCTATTTCTAAATTCTTTGTTTGTATCATGTGCAGGCTCGGAATTAAAAAAAAATTTATTGGTAGACCCTACATATTCGTTATTTATTATATGTAATGAGTTAGCGTTGAAGTCGCATTGTCTAGACTTTATATAATGTTAGCTTCACTACTGCCGGTTTACACGTTCGTCTAGGAGATTGTACCATCCTACTATCCCACATTCCTTACTGAAATATAGATTAGATAAAGGGCATAATACCGGCTCCTACTGATGAGTCGCCATTAAGCACAAAACCAATGTGCACAAGATTATACTTTCCGTTCATACTGTTTTTGGTTTAACATTCCGGTCATAATTGAACTAATTTGTTACTAGGTTCGCAACACCTGATACATACTTGCATATATATTAGTTCTCCGCCACAAGCAGTATCTAACTGTTATATATTGAATTGAATGATGTCATGATTACCGCGAAATATGATAACCAATATCGATCAAGGCCAGTGTGCACGGATTTGCTGGAGTAACAGATGTTCAGAAATAGATTTAATTCTCAATTTTTTTGAAATTTAGCATACAATCTGATCCATTTTGGTATTGGGTATCAACTCGGCAACTATTGTGCTGACACCATGTACCTTTCTACAACCATAGTATTGGTATCAGGTACTGACACAATATCCATTGTGTTGGTATCCTTTCCAGGGTTGGTATATATATCATATATAATGAGATGGCTTTGAAGTGGAACTGTCAAGGAAATTTCTATGAAGTCTACTCCATTACTGCTTGAATACACAATCGTTTTATAAATTTTACCGTCCATCTTTCACAGATTTTTACTATGTAGGCAATGCCTAATACACAATGGCATTTGTATAAGCTCACTGCAAAAAACGAAATATAACTTTATATAATTAACTAAATGTCGTTATGAATACCACGAAATGAGTTAAATGATATCGATGATGGCCAAAATGTACAGATTTTTTAAAGTAACATGTGTTCAGGATAATTTGTATGTCACAATTTTGGCGAAAGTTAGCCTATCTTGTATTCATTCTGTTGGTACAATATGACGGCTTGGAATTTTGAGATCCATTATTTTATTCCCTTTATAGGCTCGGTATACGCTATATATATTAAGTTGTCTTTAAAATCGCATTGTCATATTCTTTATGCTAAGTTTATTCAATTACTGCTTCAATACACATTGATATGTGAGATATTTCTGTTCACTTGTCCCACATTTCTTGATTATATTTCGAGTGTAATACCGGCTTCATCTATTGAATAGCCAGTAAGCACAAAGCGCAAGTGTACATTGGATTATACCTCGTATCCATGTCGAGTTTGGCACATCCTTCTGCTCTTATTTGAACTATTTTTACTTAGTACGCAATGTGTAATACACAACTGAATTGATGCATTTTTATTTTGAGCGAATCTGTTAATCAGTGCAGTTTTATTAATATTTAAATTGGTAAATCTCATTTAACTTTCTTTAATTTTGGCCAAAACTTTTTTTAACCATTATATATTTTGTTTCATCTAACCAAAGATTGAAATTAATTGAAATAGTTATTAGTAAGTAAAATAATTTAGAATAAAGAAAAATCATTGGCAACCGAACACTTACCGAATTCTCCACTCGAATTTAAATAATAATTTAACCTGTCCTGTTCAGGTTTAAAATCTTTATGTGAGTTATTTTTATGGATTTTTCTAATAATCAAACTGTTTTTTGATTATGTGTATTGTAAATGTGTCCAAAATTTTTACATATTAGCATACTGGAAGGTGTCTCCAAGGAAAGCTAAATCTTCAGCAAAATTACACCATTGAATGCGCACTGTGTACTATTCAATTCAGTTCGTCCTGCCAGACAACGAATAAACGTTGGAAGACGCGATTTATTGTATGAAAATAAATATCAATAGAAACGTTATTTTGAGGTCAAATTTATTGGCCAAGACATATTATAAAGCAGGAAAGAAACACAATAAACGAAGCCAAATAAGATAAAGGAAGAATTAATTCCAAATTATGATGAGACGAATAATGTCTTATGATGAATCAGCCATTATAATTAGAAAAAACAATTGAAGAGGGAAGGGTTTAGTAGAAAAAAACAATTTTTTCAACAGCAAAATGTAATCATGATAGTTGATGTAAATAACATTTTCAAGCTTGCAGAATACGTGAGGCCTTTCATGACAGTTACATTACTTTCCAACTAATCGAAAACAAAATCTTATAATTAGAAAGAGATTTCAAGAAACTTATTTTAATAATATTACAATTTACGTAATCTAAAATTATTTTCCGTGCTTATGTGCATAATCTAGTGAATACATATTTGTCAATATGGCTAGTGCCTATTCAATGAGGAATCCTATCTGTTAATTAATGTGGCTGTAATAAAAAAGATTCATGTTTGCCTCTTCTCAATTTAATCCGACATATAGCTTCTCCTAACTATTCTATATTACAATACGAAAAAGTGTTTATAGATATCGGATGTATTCAATGGTGCAATCTTTTACATTTGTTTAGAAAGCTAGTTGCCGAATTTGTATTTTTTTTTAAACAATTATTATTTAAAATTTCGTAAATATAGTCTTCGCTTTCCTTTGTAATTCAGAATCTGTTGTAAATATTAATTTCCAATTAATATGGCTTTTATGCAGTTTTTGCATTACAAGTTTCAAAATAAAATTTCTTTATAACTTTCCCCACATTGATTATACGACTTTTATTGGTTAATCATTAATTTGCAATATTACGTTCAATATTTCAAATTCATTATCTCTTCGTATTGAATCGCAAATCATTAAGTTTCATATTATTGAAGACTAACGAATTCTATCTTCAATCGATAACGGTGATTGGATTTCAAAATCAGTAGAATATATGAAAGTATCATTATTTCAAGTATGCCATTCATTATTATAACCATTTCTTATTAACCTGACATCAATTATGCCGAGTTTTCACCCGTGTATTTTAAATAACCCATAAAAACAGCTAGTTTATCGAATGTATTTGACTCGTAATCATGTTTTGCATAACAAATATTTCATCCATTGATCCAACTTAATCTGATGGCCTCAAGGCTTACCTTTCAAATAGAAATGCCTGTACAAAATTAAAAATAATAATAATATGCTTCTAAAACGGATAACCATTATCTCACTAAAAAAATTTAAACTATTTAAAATTTTCTTTCTCTAATCTAAAATTGATTGATTTCAATCAAACGCTAACTGTTACTATCATTTGTCCCCTATTCATTTTAGTAATTTCCAGTTTTCTAAATTTTCGTTGTTGAATCTATTTAGGCAATCCAATGCCAATTTACCAAGTATACTTTTGAACAATCAGATCACACCAAACACTTCCTTTCAATCAGACACTTCAAATATATAATGAGTAACTATTTAAATAAATGTATAGGTTTTCATTAATGTGGATGGCAAAAAACACGTGTATATTTTAATTCCATGACTAAGATTTTAATGAACTTATAGATTTGCAAAATCTGAACAAAAGATATAATTTGTATTGGTATTTATATTTTATGAACGGTTAATAAAACATAAACATTTGGTGGGATTCATCAGGCTGAATAAAATAATCCCAATGCGCTGCGTCTAATTCTTCATTTTCAATTATTTATTCAATTAATATTTTCACCTCGCTTTTTATCCTATACATAGTTTTTTTAAATTAACATAAATATCATTATATCGTTCATGCATCTTATCGTTATAAACATATATTAGACTATATACTACCGCATATTATTTATCCTATTTAAATAAAATGCCATCGTTGTATCTAAACTGCTGCATTAACTTTAATGTTACCATTTAGTTCATGTCATATTTTATGTGCTATAGCTGATATCATTGGTTAGAATTCAGAATTCACATATATTTCTATGAGTGTAATAATGAAATTTTAGATGCTTAATTAGATATGCGGCTCTCATCTCTAGCAGTCTCGCATACATTGAACTTGACTGAAAATGTCGGCTAAACAATTTCTATGCAGTCAAGAACATTAACTTTTTGCAGCTTTTGCCACATATACATATATAGGCAATACAATTTAACAATAATTTATTCCGCGGTGGTGGTAAAAATAATTTAAATCAAGTTTGCGAGCTTCAAGTAAACACCAATCCCATTGTATTTAACCAGTCGTCGAACAACATAACAAAACTACTGCCAGCCGCAACGCACTGACGCGTGTCGACCTTCCATGAGCATCATCAGAGTACGACAGCAAGCTGACTAGCAAGGATCAAGCTGCATTGTATATATAAGAAAAGCAAAATTAGATATGCGGTTCTCACATGTACTAGCCTTGCATACATTGTACGTGACTGGAAATGTCAGGTGCACAATTTCTATGCAGTCAGGAATATTAACTGTGTGTAGCTTTCGCCACACACATATATACAGAAAATACAATTAAGCAATAAGTGATTACGCGGGTGGTGGTATCAATTATGTAAATCAAGTATTCGAGCTTCAAGTGAACACCAATCCCATTTTATTAACCAGTCGTCGAAAGACGTAAAAAAACTACCGCCAGTTGCAAACACTGATGCGTTTCAACCTTCCATGATCATCATTAGAGTACGACGGCAAACTGACTAGTGAGGATCAAACCGCATTGCATATATAAGGAAAGCATTGAGATATGCGGCTCTCACATCTAGTAATCTCGCATTTGTTGTACTTGATTCGAATTGTCGGCTGCAAAATTGCTATTCAGTCACGAACATTAAATGTGTGCAGGTTTTGCGACAACCGTACATAGAGAAAATATAATTAAACAATAAATGATTGTGCGAGTGGTGGTAACAATACTTTAAATCAATTTTGCGAGCTTGAAGTAAACACCAATCCCGTTGTATTTAACCAATCGTCGAACAATATAGCAAAACTACCACCAGCCCCTAAACAGTGACGCGTTTCGACCTGCAATGATCATCATCCAATTTCGACGTCAAACTGACTATCAAAGAAAAAACGGCATTGAACATATACAGAAATCAGAGTTAAATATGCAGATCTCACATCAAGCATTCTCGCATACATTGAATTTTACTGGAAATAAAATCTGCAATATTTCTATGCAGTCACGAACATTAACTATTTGTAGCTTTCCCCACATACACATTTATAGGCAATACAATTTAACAAAAATTGTTTGGGCGTGGGGTGGTAACAATTCTTTAAATCAAGTATGCGGCCTTGAAGTAAACACCAATACCATTGTATTCAACCAGTCGTCGAACAACATAACAAAACTACCGCCAGTCGCACGCACTGACGCCTTTCGGCCTCTCATGATCATCATCAGAGTACGACGTCAAACTGACTAGGGAGGATCAAGCAGCATTGCATATATATGTAAAGCAAATTAAGATATGCGGCTCTCACCTCTAGTAGTCTTGCAAACATTGTACTTGATTGGAAATATTGGCTGCACATTTTCTATGCTGTCACAAACTCTAGCTGCTTGTAGCTTTCGCCAAACACATATATAAAGAATATATAATTAAACAGAAATTGATTGAGGTATGTCGAAACGCGTCAGTGCGTGCGACTGACGGTAGTTTTTTATGTTGTCTGACGACTGGTTAAATACAATAGGATAGGTATTTATTTCTTGCTCGCAAACTTGATTTAAAGAAATCACCCAGTTGACCGGTTTTGCTCTTATTGAGAACTCGTTATTTTTTGCAGAGAGTGTGTCGCGGACAGGGTCCGAATATGGTCACGTCTGCTTCGGAATATTTGATTCTCATTACAGATATACCATTTCTGATAAGCATAGCGTATAATGCTTACCAATGCTGGTATGCGTAGACGTATTTTGGTATCGGCGAAAGACTGTTCTCCGTTAGACAAACATTGAGGCTTAGTCATGTGCGTTGTCTCGATCATGTTTTGAGTACTCATATGTTGACATTTAAAGTTAAACACATTCAAATATGGTAGTATGAGACCCGTTCTTCTGCGAGGATTTGGCCTTTTTGTGCGTTATATTTATTGATTGGATTTGTTGCACAATTTGCAATCAAATCTAGCTCAGTGGGGATCTTGTTGCATATTTCTGATCGAAACAACTTTGTACTTTTCGTTACTTAGTTGAACAGAATTAGATGCGAGGTTTCGTTGTGTCTATGACGTAATACAGTGAAAACCAAAAGGAAGCTATATTTCTGATTTTACATTTCATTAAAACTGTGTTATCTAGGTATATTTACTCATATTAACTGGATGGTTATCACAAAACGCTTGCCTTTTATGAAACCTATTTTAATTTTTCTAATTTCTTTTACTTTTGTATCATTTGATTTATTTTTATAGTTAGTTTTTTTCTTCTCGTGGTTATATGACAGTGAATTATCATGTTAAAAATATTATTTATTACTGTCCGTGATAACGATAATGAAGATGATGATGGTGATGATATATCCTACTTTAGGTTAACTTTCCTATGGCCTTTAATCAGATGCTCTGTTTCCATACATTTATAAATTCTGCCCATCTCATAAAAATAAGATGTATTATAAAATATTTTATTAAATTAGAATGTTATTTCCTTCCGTCTAACGGGTTGCGTCGTGAAAATCTTAAAACGAGGAACCGAAATCAAACTAACTGTTGTCAAAGTTGAATTCCTTCACGATATAACGATTGAAAATAGTTATAAGTAGGCAATTTCTGATTTCTTATACTAATGTACAATCAGGTTTATTAAGAAAAATTTAACTGGTAAGGTGGTGCATTCACGTGAAAGGAGTTGGATTAAGACCACCCAAATCCTCAAAATGTGTTTTTGAAAAGTCGCCAAAGGAATTGGAAGCTTCAACATTTTAATCAAGTAAAATTCCATTAAAAAATTATTACATTTCTTAAAAACATAATCTCTGTTTAAGAAACCAGCGCTAACTTCAAATGTTCAAAAATAAAAATTGATTTTATTTTTATGGGGAGATGTTGTCATAACATTGCTTATTTAAAGTGGTATAAAAAGTTATCATTTTCTACTAAGATGATCATGAAATTAAGTAGAGGACTATTCAGCGTGCATAAGGAGCAATTATTTTTTGTAACAAAAATAAAGTTACGAGATATTTGTTAATATAAACATCCCATGCTGACTGAAACGAATAAAATTTTAATATTGTAATATTATATTGAACAGTTCTTGTTAAAGTACTTTCGAAAAGTTTTATTGTCAGATTTTGTTTTATTTCAGTATTCCATTGTAACGGATCAGATCAATTCGCTGACATATTGGTTAAATGAAATTCGAATTTCATTACAAGGAACCAATTAAAAAAAGCGAAATTTTCCGTTCACCAATGGCGTGCGACCTTGCGCTTGCACATCTATATAAGCACGGTGCATTTACCATGAAGTCTCACTTGACACACTTGACACTTCCGCCCTGCGCGCTACGAATGATTGCTGTCGCTCTCTCTACTTGACTGTTTACCTACACTGACGATGAACTGGCGTTTATCACGCTGTCTCACCTAGTCACTTGGGCTTCAGTGATGCCAATGGTCTTGTTGCTGCACAACTGGTTATACGTGGTCGATTCTTTATTAATCGGACTTCCACGTCTGCCAGCCACCATGGTGTTGCTGCAGATCTTCAACAAGACAATTCTGAGTCTTCTAACAGCAACTCACCTATCTTGTTTCGACAAGCCTACTTATCCCACTGTATCCACAGGAAAGAACATTATTCAATCAACCAGAGCCAGCCTCGAGTGTTTAGAAGTACATGTAGACATTGCAAAACTACCAATCTTTCTCGGGATTCTCCGGAGAACGTAATTCCGGCCCTGATAAGGGCCACCCACAGTAACTGTCTTTCATTATCTACAGCTTGTTTACTATGTTGTAACGTCGCACGCTATTTACATGCAGCCGGGGCATTTACAAATTGGCGACCGCGCCACAATTCTGAGAACAGAGCTGATTTTAGACTTGTTTTGATATCACAAATCTTTTTTGCAAAAATATAAATAAAGTGAAGGAGGTTTTGTAGTTAATGTAAGAGATTCTGTGAGCTAGTTGTCTATTTAGTACGATATTGCCCTCCTAACTTATATCTGGTAACTGTTATTACGATCCGCGTTCATGATTAATCCCTGGCCTTTTCTCGAAGGGTGATGTGAGAATGCACAATCACAAAGTCATTGTTTTCTTAAACAATATGTTGCAAAGCAAAGATAAAAATCGTCTAAAAGTAGTCACAATAAGCACAACATATAAATCCAAGTTTTGCGGTGATATAATAATCCACTGTATGCTAGGTTTTGAATGTTAAATCACATAAATCCACTGAACTGATGGGTTTCGGATAAATGATTGAGAAATACATAAAATATAGATACCTAAAGTCTTAGTTGCACTATTAGTGGTCATGTAGGAATTATTAATTCACAAAAATATATAAATCCTGGCTTTGAGCGTTAAGTCACATAAATCCCTGCATGTTACCCGCATATTGCGCGCGGGTGTGTATTATTATTAAAAAACTCTATTAATTACAATTAAATTTGCAGTTCAAGAAATATAAATTAAAACTGCTTGAAACTAACAGAGATTGTTGCTAAAATCACAGTTATAAGAAATATTGTGTAAAACTAGAATTAGACTATTTGACCTTAAAGAGAACTATATTTGTCAAAATTGAACATCGTTGGGTTGTAACGCGGAGCCGCGTGTTACAAAAGTTGTGCTTCCTCTTTCATTATTATCCTGGGTGGCGCACAGAACCATCATTTTCTTCATCTGTTTGTGAATATTTCTGAGTCAAGTTCTTTTTGGATTGTTGTATTTAACCAGGGAAGCAGATTATTTTGGATGATTTCTGTTGTTCAAAACTTTTCTCTCCTACGTAAAAACTGTGCCAAACTGTGGAAGCAGATTTGATTCTGATTTTGTGGAAGCAGATTTCGTCAGTTTTCTATGGTTAAATTGCTCAAAACAGTTTAAGTTTGTGTAAACTGTGGAAGCAGATTTAGATTCGGATTTTGTGGAAGCAGTTTCGTCAGTTTCCTGTGATTACCCACCTCTTTGCATTCACGTCAAACTGTGAAAGCAGATTTTTTTAAGCGTTTAGTTTATATTTTTTATATATTTATAGGGCACGTATTTTTTAAATTATTATTCTTTATATGTATTAAATCCCTTAATGCAATTTTTAGTGTCCTGTAAGTCACTTCCAAACATGAATACCATGAATTCTAAGTTACCTCAGTGTCCATCTGCTGGTCTTACATCTGATGACACTAAGTTATCCATTTTGGAGAGATGCATTTCAAGTTTGAGTACAATTCTTGAAAGAATCGTCATCGACAGAACACATGCTAATAAAACCACGAACCAACACATTCTAAATAAGAATAAACGACAATCGAAACCACCTCGGTTATTCAGTTGATATTCGCCAAAAAGGTTGGTGTTTTAATCAGCAAAAATATTTTTATAATTGTCAAAATTGCCTGCATTGTTCGGAGAACTTATTAAACAGACGCCAATTTCCTTCCTTAGATGACCTAATTAAAAAAAGACAGTTTATTTTCTTCACGTACAAATTTTCAAACACCTACAGCTGCAGTTTATGTTGACTCCTTCCGTCCATGCAGAATATGCCACATAGACAGCAAAACTGACATTGTCATTCGCAATGACCAACCTATTTGTCTGCACGACCCGGCCAAACAAACCAATGAAATTCTGCAACTTCTCGATTTCAAATTTGGCGAAGAATTCATCGTAGACACAGGTCGAGCAGTTTTAGTTCTCAAGAGTGATTCCATTGCCGAGATGTCTTTAGGCGCTTTACTTGCAACAGCTACAGGAGAGCCCATTACTACATATGGTCGCCGGCATCGCAAACTCAATATAGGTTTACAACGTGAATTTATTCACAACTTCATCGTCGCCAAGAACTCACACTACAACATAGGCCTTGATTCCCTGTTGAAATATCGGCTCATTGTTGATCCTGCCAATAAAATATCAGTGAATCCTCCATCAGATTTGAGCAAAGCTTTTGTATTCTTGCGTCCGAGCGTTTGTATTTACAGGTCATTCAGCCATCTCCAGTGCATCATTTAGCAGAGATATCAGCAGCTCTGCGAGAACACAAGTCTTTTTTCGATCTCAGCTAGTCAGAGCTACGAGTCTCCAACAGCATGCACCATATCTTCACATCAGGACAACCTATTGCTCTCAAAAAGCGCCCGTTAGCCTCTGCTAAGCTGCAAGCTGCCAAAAAGGAATTTCAAAGGCTATTGGAAGAGGGAATAATCAGACCATCAAAAAGTTCATGGACGTCACCACTACACTTAGTCACTAAATCAAACGTATCGTACAGAGCTTATGGAGATTAACCCAAGCTAAATTCTCAGACCAAATCCAGTACATATCATACCCTCAATACAAACAACTTACTTGAAAAGCTCAGCGGTAGAAATTACTTCTCAGTGATTGACCTCAGACAAGCTTATCATCACATCCCGTTAGTGTCATAAAAATACTGAAAACATTGTGATCATTACCACATTTGGCATTTTTGAATAACTCCACATGCCTTTTGGTCTCAAGTATTCTACTCAGACATTTCAAAATTCATGGACAACAAACTTCGCGACGACGCCGTTTATTTTATGGCCTATTTCGATGACATAATGGTTTTCAGTCCAGACATAAAATCTTTTGCCAAGTAATAACGAACTGTGCTACAAGACTGACGCATCCAGATTTCCAACGACCATTTCTACTAACTACAAATGCTTCTGAGTTTGCTATTGGGGCCACTTTGGAACAAAAGGTCGACCGATTTCAGAAGCCTATCAGTTTTTACTCGCGTACTCTCCAACCAGTAGACACAAGATACGACACTTTCGGTCAAGAACTCTTCGCCATCCACGATGCAGTGCGCTATTACATCAGCATCATTGGTAGCAGCAGAATTGTTGTTTTTATATATAATGCGCCATTAGTTGGCGTACTTCGAAACGCGACTTTAGCTGTCGCCAAGGACCCTGCCAAAATAGAAAGTCAGCTTTTACGTCTGTGTGAATGTCAGTTCAACATATTTCATGTCGAGACCGAAAAAAACTTCACTGTACGCGCTCTTTCTAGGCCGGATGTCTCGATACAAACACCTTCGCTTTCGCAATTTACAGTCAACTCCGTAATTCTTAGGGAACCTGCACTAAATGCATTCATTCTGCGAACAGAACAGAGCGGTAACTCTCTCATTCAAATATCAGTAGCTCGTCACCCCACCAAGTTCGTATGCCGACTCTGGAAAGGATTACCTATTTTTAACTTCTCGGGTACGCAGCCCAACAAGCCAGTTCTGCCAATGAGGCTTCAGAGGAAAGTTTTCGACTCAGGAAGCAAGGCGACTGTCAGACCTCTTACAGATCGTTTCTGGGGTCACAGGCTCAGGCAAAAAGTCTAAACAATGTCTGCAAGTGTGTCATTTGCTAAACAAACAAAATCGCACGGCACACTCGTTCTAAGATGCAACATTTTCAAACTAATTCACATCTAGCCATCGTCCACATCGACATAGTTCATCTGACAACAGTTCAGGCTTTCAATTACATTTTAACTATGTTTGATAGATTTACAAAATGGCCTGCGGCTTTACCTCTTGGCACCATTTTAACAGACGAAGTCACTAATGGTTTTATCTCTGCATGGATAGCCCATTATGGTATTCCAAACGAGGTCATTACTGATAGAGGCAATTGTTTCTCATCGCAATGTTTCACAAAAACCCTGCGGCTCATGGGACTTCATATCATGGTACAGGTCACTTTCAATGCATATCTCAACTTCATCAGTTGCACAGTGCACATTCTACGAATATCGTGACCACAAAGTCGAGTACACACTAGCCGCTTTGGTCGTATTCGAGCTCATTGACGGCGATCCAGCCTTCCCAGATTTCAAATTAAACCTGGCAAATTCAGTGGCAATCTACCTTGCAATTAGCACGCTGTGTCTCTCAAAATATCTCACACTTCTCTATTTCGCTTTACGCGGTATAACCGGCCACTATGACTAACAATACATGCAGCAATTTATAGTTTTTACTTGGAATCATATCATTGTTGGACCAACCGACAAGCATGCAGCAGCCAAGTATTTACTGTACTTTTTTATTAGCTATGGAGCAGAATAATAACCAGTTGCTCAACTGGGTTCGTACTCTACTCTATATTACCTATCAAATCTTGCCGAGAGAATTTTTTTGCTTTTTTCAGAATGGAAATTGATATAACCCTCAGATCAATTTGCCGACAAATTGCCTTAATAAAATTCAAATTTTCTTACGCGGTAACAAATATAACAAGCAAAATTTGCCGTTAACCGATGGCGTATATAAACACGGTGCATTTACTATACATTTGCATACACTGCATTTTTGCCCTGTGCGTCACGCGTGATTGCTCTCGCTCTCTCTACTTGACTGTTTATCTACACTGACTTCTGGACTTGCGTGTATCACGCTGTGTCCCCTAGTCACTATTCATACTATTCATACATGATCGATTATATATTAATCGGACATCTACTTGTGCCAGCCACCACGGTGTTGCCGCAGATTTTCAACAAGACAATGCTGAGACTCCACACAGCAGCGCACTTCTCTGATTTTGACAACTCTAATTATTCCAGTGCATCCACACTAAGAAACAACAGCCAATCACCCAGAGCCGGCATCAAGTGTCTAAGAGTACTTCTAGGCACTGCAACGCTACCGAACGCAATTCCGGCTATGAAAGGAGCCGCCCTCGTTAACTGTCTCTCATTATCTACGGTCTGTATACTTTTTTGTAACGTCGCACAGCATTTTCTTGCAGCCGGGGCGTTTACTTCGTATTTTGATATGATGTTCGTGAGCACATAATTTACTGGTAAGTTGTGTATTTTTCTTTCTAAGTTACAATTTTTCTAACTGTTAAACAAGGTCTAAATATGATCATGGGAACAAATGATCGAAGCGCCTGAACAACGCGAATAAACTTCTTAAATTTTGAAATAAAAACAAGTGTAACAGAAAAGAAGCTGCGCTGTCGGGTGTTGCTTTGTCATTGGATACAAAATTAACATTTGGTTTTCATATTGTACTTTTTATATACCATATAATTGCGTCGTATGGCTCACACCTGAGCCCAAAATTTCTCTATGTTTTATGACCACCTAATTAGAGGTAACTCCATGTGCGCGGACATTAAGTAATCACCGGGTCATATCATGGTTTATGCCTAAAAATTACCAACTTTAACCTGGAATCAACTATTGCAATCCACTCGAAATTTTACGCTGCGTCTCTCCAAACTTACCAACACTGCTCACGCAATATAACTGACCACTATGGCTAACACTTATTGTAAAAATAATTAGAATTTATTTGGCATCGTACCAATGATGAAGCAATTACCAAGTATGTAGCATCCCAATAACATCATATTATGGTATAATTTGTAATCCTATGGGCAGATAATTATCCAATTTCTTAACAGAGTTTGAACTTCAATCAATTGTACTAATCAAGCCTCGCAAGTAGAAATTGTTTTTTTCTTTTTGCAAAGAGGAAAGAAATGAACTGGTCAAATTATATCACTGATATCATGTAAATATGATGAAATACAAGACGCAATTTAATTAACTGACTCTAGACCTATAAGAAACCACGCAATGCATAAACCAGTCAAATTAGAGCTCTAGTTATGTGAGTGCAATGCTTTTCCCAAGCAGACCACGCGGATCTGCGCGTTGCCTGCAATTGCCGCCGCATTTTGTTACACTAATTATCTACGCTTGCAGCTTTATATGTGCATTTACCCACGCCTTTTCAAAACCCTATCAATTCACAGTAACACCCGTCTGATGTTGCTGCGCGTACGGGCAATTATTATTGTTAAAAATATTAGTCATAATTCTACCTGTTTCAGCCTTCATGTTGTTCCCGCAGATCATCATCAAGACTAATCTAGGCCGTCAATATGCAGGGGAATTTTTTCGGGGTAGCTATCTAATTCGCGATTCTGTACCATTCCTACATAGACCTGGTAGCTGCTGTTGAGATCCGTGCTTATGATTAGTCCCCGACCTTTTTCCGATGGGTGATGTGAGAAGGCTAAGTCGAATTATCATACGTCTATTGTACACAATGTTACAAGAAAAAAATCACAGTTAGTCCAAATTGACCGTGCTCTAGACGGCAACAAAACGAAATATTGTCAACCAAATTGAATGTCTTATACACAAGTAATTATCAATTCACAGTTAGACAAAACGGACCGTGCTCTAGACGGCAACAAAACGATATATTGTCAACACAAGTAATAATCAATTCATAAACGTCTGAATCGTGATGAATACATGTAAATGATTGAAAATATATGATGCTATAAATAAAGTCACTGGTAAATATTGCCACTGATGATGGATAGAATAAAATCGTGTAAAAACTATCTTGAAAAAACATCACAAATAATTAATCCACTGTTTGCTATGGTTTTAACTTATTTAATTATAATAATCGATTGAACTATAGAATTTGTGAATGTGATTGAGGAATATCTGATGTCTTGATGCGTGAAATCATATCTGAATGCAAAGAAAAACTTTCGAACTACTTATGCACTATAATCCACCGCATGTTCCCTGCGTATTGCGCGCGGGTGTCTATATTTATTAAACTAAACCCTATTAATTACAATTAAAATTGCATTTCAAGAAATCTCAATTAAAACTGCTTGAAACTAACAGAGATTGTTTCTAAAATCTTAGTTAAGAGAAATATTGTGTAAAAACCAAGTTAGATTATTAGACCTTAAAGAGCACTATATTTGTCAAAATTGAACATCGTTGGGTTGTAACACGGAGCCGCGTGTTACAAATATACCAAATCGCCATATCCTGCTTATTCTAATCTACTGGTTTACGCGCGTCTATGCAGAAGATCACTATCCCAATAACAGGACACAAGTACCAAGTATCTAGAAGAAATTCTCGACATTCACCACTGCATTTTTACTCTCAATTATTATGGCATTAGCCAGCGAATGTCAACTAGACCGTATTAAAAGCCATCAGCAGAGCTGCGTTTCCTGTATACGTCATAAAGTTGAACAACCTTCAAGCTGGGGTCTTACATTATTTGTTGTTTGTCTCATTTTCTACTCAGTCTAGAATCAGGTAATAAAGTAATTCTGCGCTTTTCTAGTTCTGTTTCCTGATTCGCTTGGTTTATTTTTCCATTAAATCTATACAACGTCGTCGTCAATAACCTGTCTCTACGTCGTGTACATTTAAATGAAAATAAGAATAAGAATAAAATTGCTTTATTTGACTAAGTAAAATCTTTTGCTCCGGGAGCATGTAACACACGCGGTCAACATTTAATTAAATGTTGAAACGTGTTTATGCTTGGTTTGAGCGAGTGTTATGCTATTGTACACTTGTTATGAACAAAATGACACTTTTAAAGAATATATAAAGTTTGAGAAGTAAAATAAAACAGCAGTGTTCATAATGACTAGATTATTATTGACTAAATGCCTAGTTAGCGTGGTGTTTTCTCGATTGTAATTGCTTTAATCAATTCCTCGTATTAAGGAAGTTTGACTAGGTAAACGCACATTTACCTTCTGATTATCTTATGATAACTGCATTCTCACCTGCTGGCACCCGGTTTTATGTATTGTAAATCTCTTTGCTTAGTATGCCAGAGTGAAAATACAGTATTTTGAAATTTAGCCTGAGCGAGGTTTGATGTGTAGGACAAATATGAAAATGTACGCGTTAGAAAGTATGCTTTTTTCCGTCTGGTTTGTCAGATAGCGCATTGTTTGTAGGATTCCAAATAATGATTGTGTGTTCGAGAATTGGTCTTATAGATATATCTGAAAAAGAATAAGCCTAAGCTCAGTTGTATTTGTTTGCTTTAGTATCAAATTAATTAGACGCTTTACTTTAAAACTATGATAGTAATATACTTTTTGCGACTAAATATATTTGTAAGAATTACTCCTTGTTGAAGAATGAATTCCAGAAGGTATATAAAGTCGTCAGTGAGTAAAATATTATCACATATTTCTAATATATTTGATTTAAATGTTTGATTTGAGGTGGTAGCTTTTGGAAAATCTTTGAATTTATTTTTGATTATGGTGTTTGCTAACCGTTTGAAATTTTTCTGCTGCATTCCAACCAGGATATCTTAAGACATTAGCATTTTATTGCAATTATAGACCTATAGTTTCTGTGCGTTTAAGGACTGAAGGCGAATGTTAGCAGATAAGCTGGATCGGCCCATTTGTTGCGTATATTTTATTAATTGCATGGGTTTCACTGTCATATTTTCTGGGATTTTTGGATATTTAGAAAGTTTAGATGATTAAATTGTTGTAATAATATGGAAATGATGAGTTCTTCAGCCGTTGGCCTACTAGATACGTGTTTGCTAAATTGAAAAAGTCTTAGTTAGAGACTTGAATAAATTTACTATTCACATATATGTCGCGACACAAGTCGACTGTCAATTGATCAACTCAATGAAGACAGTTAAAACGCCAATTCACATAATATCACGATCTACCATTTTGGAAAATATAATTCTTCTATAATATATAATAACCTTTTGAATTTTTATCACATTTTACGATGATAACCAATTATTTTACCCGTATAATGACTCAAATTAATTTGCTGAAATTTTGTCAAAATACAAGTTACTTTTATCACGCTGGACCAATGAATATGTGCGCTTACGTTGACCAATTATGTCGGCTTCAAGTCTATATAAGCGCGATGCAATTCCACGCAATATCATTCTGCTCTGTTCGCTACATTTGATTGCTGTCGTCATCTCTACTTCACTGACTAACTACACCGTCTGACCTACTTCCTTTTTTTACGCTGTGACACTAATCCGACCAGTCTTCAGTCACGCCAATCTGCTGCTTGCTGTGCATCCAGTCATAATTAATCGATCATCTATTCGTCGTATTTAAATTGTGCCTGTAACTGTTCCCTCGGATCCTTATTTTGTTTTATTAGTAGTGTTACAATGCACGCTGAACAGGTTGTTACATTTGCAACCACGCCAGGATCTTAGAGCAGTGAAACTGTTGTAATTTACTGACACAATTCTTTTTCTTAATACAAATAATTAAACGAATTTCTAACTACATATTAACTTTTGAAAGGGTATTATTGGTGAAAAGCTAACAACCGACGCGAATATGTCTAAAACGTTAATTATCATATGTTTATTTCTCCCGCCTTTACCATCCTATTTAATCTGCAAAAAAAGTTTTGAATATATCCATGTCATCGAATTCAGTAGTTCAATCAGCTATAACTGTTTGAATCTCCGAACTTATTTAAAAGCAACTGTTACTAAACCATATTATATCTGTCCAATTGTGGTGGCTGATATTTTGTACAGTTTACAAATTTACGATCGACAATTGGTCACAAATCGTCAGTTCACTCAGTCGAAGTAGATTTTTGTAAGCTCGTTAATATTAGCGTTAAAAATTCACAGGACATGCATGTTTTAAATGGAATTTTTAATTTAAGTCCATTTATGTATTTTGAAATTGCTCATTTTAGCTTTTATCTCTAAAATGTATGCATTTACGGTCCCGTATGATTACAAGGATATCCGGCCAACGGTGTTTTAATGAAGGAATTATTCGAAGCTTGAGGCAATTAGGAAGCTGCTTAGTCCAATTGTGGATCTTCAAACTGAAGTAGAATTCTTGCTGAGACCCACGGAAACGAAACAGATAATAATCAAATATGCCCAATTAGACATGCCAAATCTTGAGCCCATCAAAATATTAAGGAAATTAGGGAAGCTTTGTTATAAGACCAATATTTCTGATCATGAAGCTAAGTTGTTTTATTAAAAATCTCTATCAGAACTTAAAATGGTGTGCAAGGCAGTTGCCGAATTCTCTCTCAATAGATGACATTTTTAAAATTCGAATTAAAATTTATGAATTCAGAATCAATTTTAAGCACAATGTCATTGTTTAGTCCTTCATAGCAAGATAATAATAGGATCTTCTTATTATAGAGATCAGTAGCAAATATAGCCATACTAAAATCTGAACTTAATCAAGTAAGTGTGCGACCTATATTTCCGAGTCAGACAGATAATAATAGGCAACGGAAATAGGCTCGGGAAACGCATAGCGCTGTAAGTAGGAGACCGTGCTTTCTGTTGATCAACAGCGCTACACGATAAAAAAACGCATATTTTATGACATCATTCTCATTGATACCTTTTGTCCACGCAACATATTCCACGAAAACAGAAAAACTAATCATTTCGTATACAATGACCAGCCTACTTGCCTATATGACCCGCCAAGAAACTCAATGAATTTCTGCATATTCTCAATTTAAAAAAGGAGAAAAAATCATCATAGACACAGTTGCAAAAATATCAGTTCTCAAGGGTGTCTCCTTCGCCGAGATGTCTGTAGGTGTTCTACTCGCAACTGCTACGGGGGAGCCCACTCCCGCATTTGGTTACCTGTATCGCTATCTTAACAGCGGTTTACAATGTGAATTTTCAAACAATTTCATCGTTGCCAAAGAATTGCACTATATAATAGGCTTTGATTTTCTGTTAAAATATCGGATAATTGTTGATCATGCTAATCAAAAGATCATTGAACCCTCTACCGCAACTTGAGCAAATTGTCTTGACATTTAATTCAAGTACATTTTTCGACAGAAATATCGACAGTTCTTCAAACACACAAGTCGTTGTTCGATCTCAGACAGTCCGAGCTGCATCTCTCCAATAGTATGTATCATATCATCAAAACAGGTAAACCTAGCGTTTTTACGAAGAAACATTTACCTACAGCTAAACTGAAATCTGCCCAATAAGAGTTCTTATGACTTTTAAAAGAGAGTATCATCAGACTTTAAAAAAATTCTTGGATCATACAAAGCACGCGGGGATTTTTTAAATCTAAATTCTTGACCAAATCGAATGCATATTCAATGCCAAATATAAAACCATAGCTTACGAAACAAAATGGTACCGATTACTTTTCATTGATTGACTTCAGACAAGCCTACAACCACATGCCGGAAGCGCCAGAATGTATAGAGAAAATTGCTGTTATCAATTCTTTCGGACTCTTCGAATAAATTTACATGCATTTTGGTCTCAATTGTTCCACTTAGACATTTCAGAGGTCCATGGAAATCATTCTCTTCAATGACGCTCATTACTGTTTGTCATATCTTGTTGACAAAATAGTTTTTAGTACGGACTTACACTCTCATGCCAAGCATTTAATGAATTTCCTATCACGCAAATCAGACTACGGACTCAATATCAATCGAAACAAAGCGCAAATGGCAAATACATCCGTTTCTTTCCTAGGGCATCGTATCACACCTCAAAATATACAAACTTTGCCGTCTAAGGCCCATTTGATCAATAGCATGGCGTCACAAAACCTTTGATGCACTTCTAGAAGATATCGGCAGTTCTCAAAACTATCGCAATTTACTTTCCGGCCTATCAAAACAATTATATTCGTCATGTTGGCATCTGTGTAATAAAACGACTGAGCATAAACTCTAGTATTACTTGATCGTCTTACGATGGTATATTGTTTCGTTATGTCATTAACTCCTTACCAAATGCTACTATGGTAACATATCCAGATTTTCAACCACCTATTCTACTCTCAACTCATAATTCAAAATTTGCATGTTGGGCCACCTTGAAAAAAGAGATCGACGGAGTTCAGAAGCCTACTCGATTTTACTCTCATACTCCACAACCAGTAAAAACTATATACGACACTTGCAATCGAGAATTCCTGGCCATCCTTGACACAGTACGCCATTTAATCAGCATCGTAGATAGCAGCAGATTTGTTGTTTTTACATACAATGCACCACTAGTTAGTGTACTTTGGAATACGACTTTAAAAGTCGCAAAGTAACCTGTTATAGCAGAAAAACGTCTGTCACGTCTAAATGAATAGCAACTGGGCATTTTTTATGTATAAGGCGAACGAAACATTATTGCAGATAGGCAATACAATTTAAACAATAATTGATTGCGCGGGTGGTGGTAACAATTCTTTAAATCAAGTTTGCGTGCTTGAAGTAAACACCAATCCCATTGTATTTAACCAGTCATCGAACAACATAACAAAACTACCGCCAGCTGCAACGCACTGACGCGTTTCGACCTTCCATGATCATCATCAGAGTACGACGGCAAACTGACTATCGAGGATCAAACCGCATTGAATATATATGGAAATCAAATTTAGATATGCGGCTCTCACCTCTAGCAGTCTTGCATACATTGAACTTGACTGGAAATGTCGGATGCACAATTTCTATGCAGTCACGAACATTAACTGTTTGCAGCTTTCGCCACGTATACATATATAGGCAATACAATTTAAACAATAATTGATTGCGCGGGTGGTGGTAACAATTCTTTAAATCAAGTTTGCGTGCTTGAAGTAAACACCAATCCCATTGTATTTAACCAGTCATCGAACAACATAA
>JAQBSW010010133.1:0-25672 GCA_029291075.1 Eudiplozoon nipponicum
CTATTTAAAAACAAATTTTGTTATTAATCGGATATTTTTTCACTTATTTTGAAATGCATTTATTTTTAAATCTAATTAATCAATTCTGTAAATGAAGTTTGCGAGCTCGTATTAAACTCCAATCCCATTTTATTTAACCAGGCATCGAACAACATAGCAAATCTACCGCCAGGCGCCGGCACTGACGCGTTTCGACTTCCCATGGTCATCAAGCGTGTACGACGGCAAACTGTTTAACGAGGATCAAGCCGCATTGCATATATATGGAAAGCAAAAATAGATATGTGGCTCTCATCTGTAATAGTCTGGCATACATTGAACTTGACTGAAAATGTCGGCTGCAAAATATCTATGCATTCACGAACATTTAATATTAGCAGCTTTCGCCACACATGTATATCTCCAATACAATTAAAAATTAATTTTTTGCGCGGGTGGTGGTAAAATTCTTTAAATCAAGTTTGCGAGCTTCAAGTAAACACCAATCACATTTTTTAACCAGTCTTCGAACAACATTCAGTCAATCATTTCTTCAATAATTTGAATTTTTATACCGAAGTCATTTATTTGTGCATCTGTACAATTTAAGGTTTAATGTAAACAAACTTTGTAATTTATCCATTTTCACATTTGGTGAATTTTTTCAGTAATTAATCTTATTTGTCATTCTTTTACTCACTCAATTATTTTTCCGGATTTTTAAAATCATATACTAATTCGATTATTTATCCATGTATATTTTCGTTTCTCAATAAACCATCATATTGCATTAATAAATTATTCAAATATTCATTTATCAAATGGTACTCTGAATTATTCATTTATTGAATCATTCTTTCATTTATTCATTGAATTTATTTCGATAGATTAAAAATCCATCATTAAATCAATCATTCAATTATTCATTTTAAAATTTTATCCATTCTTTAATGAAATACACATTTATGCCATCTTTCTCTCAAGAATGAAATAATTTGCCCTGCTATTATTTATTATATTCTTTCGTGCTAGCAATAAATGCTATTTAATGTTTCACTTATTTAGATATTCACCAATATATAAATTCCTTCATATATAAACTATTTTTTTAATAATAAATAAAGAATTCGATCAAATCAATAATTTATATTTCATCTTTCTTTAAGTCAGCCAGTTACTTGCCATTTCAACAAATAGATCACTCTCGCAATTATTTCTTGATAAATTAAAATAATTACAAGATATGTAACCTGTTTATTTAATTTTCACCGTTAGAATTGTTCTGGTTTTAATTCTTATAAATGTCCAATTCCTATATTTACTAAATAATCGGTCAAAAGCAGTAGTTTACTGGAAAATTTTGTGGTTTCCACTATGTATATATATTAAAGCATTTTATTATAAAATTATAGAACCAGTACATGAACAGCTCCCAATAAGGACGAAACTGTTCTGTTGAATGAATCGCCTTTTCTGCATTATACAAGACTTATTTTATATTGACAATTTTATGTGTACAATGGAACCGGTTTTTAAACTAAATCGCAGCCGTGAATTGACTACATATATAATTAATTATCGAAACAATTAATTTTATACTTTTAAGAATCTAATAAACTAATTTTTAATGAGTTAAATTAAATTTATAATATCACTGTATGGCAAGAAGCTGGAAATTTGTTGATATATGTATATATATATATATATATATATATATATATATATATATATATATATATACTCAATATATACAGTACGTGGATGATATATTTCTTGTACTTAAAAACAGGTCGCAATCACGAATATTGCTTCAAAGTTTCAACAAAGCACATAAGAATATCGGTTTCACGTCAGAGCACGAGAAAGATGACTGTCTGCCTTTCCTAGATGTACTATTAAAGAAAGAAACTAATGGTAAATTAAACAGAACAATTTACCATAAACCAACATGGTCTGCAGAGTATTTGCATTACAGCAGTTTTGTACCATTTCAATATAAATTATCAACAGTTCGTGGTTGCTTTTCAAGAATTGACAGGTTGGTAAGTGAAGATTCTAAAGAAAATGAATATAATAAAGCAATTAACGATTTAATGTCTAATGGCTATCCCAGACAATTAATTGAATCAATTATTAAAAGGGGAGTTAACCAGAAACAGACGTACTATGGGCCAGAAAAGAAAACCGTCTACCTAAACATCCCATTTAAGGGGGATGCAGTTTCCCGAATGGTACAAAAGAAAGTTGAAGCAGCATTGACACGCACATTTAATGCAGCCAATCTACGAGTGTTATTTAGGGTAACACACTTGCCTTTACCAGCAATCAAAGAGAAACAGCCGTTAATGTCGATATCAAATATTATTTACCAATATACATGCGCAAGTTGTCGATCAACTTACGTAGGCCGATCGACCAGACGGTTAATTACTCGAATGAGAGAACATTGCAACTTGAACGCCTGTTTTAAATCAAATGGTGAATACACGTCTGCTATTGCGCAACACATCATCGAAACATCGCACGTATGTTCTCCAGACGTAGCATTCAAAGTAATTACTAAATGCAAAAACAAAAGGAAGCTAGCCACATACGAAGCCTTATGGATAAACAAATTGCAGCCGGATTTATGCAAGCAGAAGAAGCACGTACAAGCATTGAGCTTGAACTGGATGTGACGCACGCAATTTGATTGGTTTCTATTTTTCACACTCTCTTTGTTCACATATTTCTATCTTGTTTTGCTTTCCAATTTATATATAAAGATATGTTCATGAGTAGATATTTGAGAAGACCATGAGAAAGAAAATTTTCTTATATCTGATAAAATTTCTTTTTGTTTTTGCACACAGGAAGGGTACAATGAATTTTATTAAAGCTCGCATTTCAAAAGAATATAGTATATATCATATATATATATATATATATATATATATATATATATATATATATAGGGTTAAAAATGTTATCCGTGTACTTTTGATGAAATTTCGGTATTCACTTTCAAGTAAATCCGTTTGACTAATATTCGCCAACCTTCCACCGCAAATTCTTAGTTTCAGTACTATAATCAAAACTTTTTATGCCAAACAACTCTAAATGTGCCATTCTCTACGTTTATTACCAAATCGTATAGGGGGTTTGGAACGTAATACCGGCTCCTACTAATGAGTAACTAATAAGCTCGAAAAAAGTATAACAGTGAGATGATATCTAATGTTTACGCTGACTCAGGCATATTCTTCAGGTCCTCAATGAATAATTTATCTTGAATTTTATTTTCCTTTTAAGTTTATACTGACAAAAGATATGTTTATAAATTTCAACTATTTGGAGTCTAGTGAAAGTTCAGAGATGGATTCGAAGATGTACATTATTTTGCTGGTGTTTATGACAAAAATCATGCAATGAATTCTTTCGGTATGATACATTTTATGAATATTTACTTAGGAATTATAATATGAAAACCAGCAATTGAAACGGAAAGTAAAAATGTGGTATACATTAAGTACGTAAACTAAGCATTTCATAATAAAGCCTGTGGATTTGCTAACAAAATTAACCGTCGCTTATTTTATTTCATATCTTAATTATGCTTTTTTATTATTGTGTCTTTCCCTCCACCCTTCTTATTGAGATCACTCTAGTAATACAGCATTTCAAATGTAAACAATTAATTGTCTGATGCGTGCAAATTTTAAATTAATATCCATTGACTGCAGTTTCATTTAAATTTACGCACATGTGTTCTAAATATATTTAACGGAAATTCTTTAGTTATACACACACATAAACATGCCCATGCGAGACGTGGGCCGATTTAATGATTCGACATGAACTATTATTAAACAAGCCTATTCTATGTACAACCCGAGTGGTTTGAATGAAATTTAACACGTTCATGGGTCGTTCGGATTTCTAATTATGTCTCCTACAATCGCATGTGGTTATGATGAGTGATTTTGATTTACTGGTCTCTCCTCACTTGAACAATATGAGGGCAAACTCAGTTACGATATTTCATATGGAGTGCATAAAATAAATAGTCAAATGCATGCACATGGTAAATTCATATTCAGCAACTCTAGTCTCACTTAGTTTTGTGAACGTAAAAGTTATCGATATTTACATACACACACACACACACATAACACGCATCTATCTTGTGAAAGGTCAGTCTGAAGTATAAATGATAGGAAATTTCGATCTTGCTTCATTGATTTGTTTTATAAATCTTGTCAATTGAAGAAGGCGGCCGACAACAGCAACCGAAATATTTTGAAGAATCAAAGCAACTGGAAATGAAGATCAGGTAAGTTCGATTAATCCAGTTTCTCACGTTTTTCATTCTTTTAACCAATATTCTTCGAGTCCACTCTAAGTAACTGTTTAAATTTTATTTTATTTTTAATTTTATACTGACAAAAAATATGCTAATAGATTTCAACTATTTGGAGTCTAGTGAAAGTTCATTGATCTATTCGATGAAGTAAAATATCTTGCTGGTGTTTAAGAATTCTTTCGGTATGATACATGTTAAGGATATTTACTTGTAAATTATAATTAGCAAATCAGCAACTGAACCCGCAGTAAAATTGTGGTATTTAGTAAGCACGCAAATTATATAAATTAAATTAATGCCTGTGGATTTGCTAATAAAATTACCTAAAAAAGCTGAATGTACAACTTAGTTCTGCGATACACTAAATCTTATTAACAACGCAATCTAAGCTTACTGGCCATATGAAATTTGTAGCACAATACCAATGAATGTTGACAGAACTGGTGGAATCTGTTTAATCAAAATCTGATCGATGAAACAAAAGCATACGCCAAACGAAAGTACTTATAAATCTATGCATTTTGTTTTGTTTGAACATTGGATTGTAAAACTAGATACCTCGCAGTATGAACAGGAAAAATGACAAGCGCGATATTTGATAAAAAACATTGGTTAAGTGCGACAGAACCACAAGGGTAATTCCACAGGCCAACAAAGATGGGTGGTAGATTTGAATTGACTTTGTGTGCTTCTTATAAACACCTACCTCATTTTATTTAAAGAAACACGCACCAAAATTGTATTTCCTTAGAGCACGTCGACTAACTCAATACGGAGGCTCATACGAGATTATATATATATATATATATATATATATATATATATATATATATCATGCTGTTACAGTTATTCTGATATTATTATTAAGAGACTTATTTCAATATGTGATTAGATATAAGGATGAATTTGGATTTTTACACGTAATATTTACTTTGTAACGTGACTTACATATGATTCCAGGTGGAATATAAGAAATTCAATATCTATGCTCAAGTAGAAAATATTCTTTATTCAGAATAGTTGCTATTACTTCTTGCGTTGATACTAATTCTATTTATATAATCCCAAACTTTTATTACTTAATGTTACTGTATTGTTGCTCTAAAAGGTTTAGTTAGATACTCATACTTTAAATAGATGGCCCCGTCTGATTACCCAGCATAAATTTAACAATTTCATTATTGATTAGCCAAGTCAAGTTTGCGATCTTGATATAAACACTTATCTCTTTATGCATACACAGTTGTCAGTATAATTTATGCATTGTATAATGCTTTAAAAACATTTAGATTTGGCTGGAAGTGCACTGGAAAGTGTCGGTGTGGGTACCATAAAACCATAATCAATTTATTCGGTCAACATTTAGTCTAAGAATACCCTATATGTGTTTTAAGATATTATAGATTCCATCGTGCCTAATCTATCCTTTACGACAGCGCAAGGTGAAGGTTTATTTTTCTGGCATTAACTAAACAAAATTTGTATACTCGGGTGCAGAAATGCCGTCTACAATGTAGCATGGCTGCTATATTTTAAACTTTAAAGTACGGATTGGCTGAGATGTGCAGTTACTGGGCCATTCAGTTTTTGCAAATGGATATTTCGTTCGTTCCAAACGTACAGCCTACAAGAATTATCTGTTGACCACAACTGGAAAATAATTGCGCTGGTTTATTGGCATGATGAATTTGTATAGGCCACACCTCGTTGAGATGGTGGTCACTCAACAATACTGATCAAAGCTAACTTGAGCTCAAAATCTGTTTCGATGTACGGAGGAGGCCCAAGTAGAGATTGTCCAGTTTAAGCAGAATTTGGTAAATAAATTGATCTACGCATTAGAACGTATTACAATTTTGTCAGAAGCTTCAGACGTAGGTATATGGGCAGGATTACAAGCTGGCCGACGGCCGGCACAATAAGTATGTCGTACTATCACAATAGCGGAGCAAAACTATATCGCCACCGGAAAGGAAATATTAACAGTAAAATAGGATCTATATATAATTTAACATATATTTCAATATTGCATCATCGGTGGGCAATTAGACATCTTTATAAATAAAAAGCAACAGTGCATTGACTATAACATTATATAAATGAAACGAGTACATCGGGATATTGATAAGCTCGAGGAATACGATGTAACTCATCACTACCGAGAACGCACCAATAATCCTGCAGGCGATACGCTCAGCAGAAATGCTGCTGGTTAAATATCACTACTTTTCAAGATCTCTAAAGGACAAGGCCTTAACGTCACATGCGGAGGAACAAACAGGCAGGAACAAAACGGCCAATCGATGTCCGAGCCATGTAGAATATTGGTCCTGAATAATCGGTTACTGGCGGGAGAAGAAGAAAGAGTACAAAGAATTTTTCTTGAGTCTATATGAACAAAACTAGTCGGTTTTGTAATATAACACAGGAAAATCTCTGCGCTGGCCGCCTAATGTTTAAGTTGCTTCCGCGGTTGTTTTGGCCGAACGTGACAAAAATATTCACAGCTACTGTCCAAAGTAGCCTACATGCCAATTTTTAAACAGAAAAGATGTGATAGAACCGCATTTCCATTGGGACGAATACAAACCCAGCCCGATCGAAGACAAAAAGGAAATGGAAATTGTGATCAATCGGATCTTTGTAAAACTGTTGGTGCAAAGCTAGAACCCGCGTACGCAAAACGCGGCATTGGAAAATATGAAGCTGGCACTCCGCAATCAAATTTCAAAAAATACTTGAGTAAAAAATAAAAAGGTCGCTGTTATTGCTTTCATTACTACGGTACTAAATTAAGTTTTTCCTATCGATTCGGTGTGTATGCAGCCTGTTGCGCGTAGCGGTGCAGACAATGTGCTCTCCAAGTTTAATAATTTTAACTGGTGATTCTAATTTGTACCGTTGAAACAAATAATAATATAACAAATAAAAGGTGCCTAGAAGAGCGTTGGCTCAGTCGATTTGCTGCATCGCAAATAACTCTTACCGCACAGAGTGCCTAGTTTGAGTCAAATAAATTTTATCAATTCTGCAACATTCATGCCACGGTTTTTGGTGAGACAAATCTTGTTTAGTCGAGCGGCTGGCTCAATTTAGTGTATCATCAGCTACGAGCCATGTTTCGGCAACAATGGTCTATGAGGTGAAAATTCGTCTGTCAGGCGATCAAACAGTCTCTGAGCACCGAAGTCATTGAACAATATCAGATAGTCAGATTGTGCCTGCAACGGCTAGCTCAAGTCGTATGCATCGACCAGCAAGCAACAAGGCTATGCCCGACGACCTATATGCAAATTCTTACTCGCAATAGACTAGTTTATAGTGGAGCCCAAAACGTAGCACACTGTCAATGATAGTCCGTATCATGTGTAAAAGTTGAATGTGGAGCACAATAAAAATCTCATCAGAATTTCATTTAATTGATAAAACTATTGTACCAAGGCCGGCTCTGGATGGAAGGAAGGTGTCGCGGTGGCTATCATTGTGATTAAGAACGCGGCAATGGCTCAATTTAGGCCTGATATGAATGCCAGTGAATTATGCCGCGAAACAGAGACTCAAGCAGCGAAACGTTCAAGAGAGCGCCGGCGACCGCAATAATAAGTTGTGAAATATTATTTAAATTTTGTTTTTTAAGCGGAACGTTTATGCGTGCTAACCCTCATATATATTTGTAGAAAAAAATCGTTATTTTATAGATAATTTTGCGCAACAGTTGCTTCATAAATTACATGGTCATTTAGTAAACTGGGATTGTACGTCAACTGCCAATATTTAGCACCAAAAATTTCGGAATATACTTCCGAGTTCCATTGTCAACGGTAAGATCATGACTCAACAACATTATAAATGATGAAGCAAATGATCAAATTCATCTGAATGGCTTCATTTACCATTACTGACAGGTCTTGTACTTACACCGAATTCTTATTAGATATGTAGGCGTCATATATATGTGTAGAGGTATCTATTACTGTAAAGTATACAAGTAAATGTAAAAACCATGAAATATACGCTCACCTAAGTAAAATAACAGTGATGTCTTAATAGATATTAACGTTTCACTATTAGAAAAACAGAAATTGGAAGCAATCCTGATTTGGTCACTTTAAAGATCAGGCTTTTATGCGATAGTCAGTATTGCAACAAATCATTTAATTTCACTTGATAAATGAACGTAATGTTTTTTCGTTTGTTCAGAACTGTCAGGAATTCAGACAGTCAATCATCTAAGTGAGACTGCAGGGATTAATAAAAATAAATTTTGTGATTTTGAGTAATTTATAATTATCTGACCTGAGTTCTGCCTAACACAAAGTTGTTCACACATGTTCTGTTAAAGGAACATTGGTTGCGCGGGCGGCAGTGTGGATCATTGGTTTGAGTAAAAGTCCGAAGCAGACGTACCCAGGTTCGAGCTTTGTCTGCATAAAATTATGGACAGTGCGTGATGAGTTTACAATAATGACAAAACCGGTCTATTGTATGAACAGGCTTTTCTATACTATTCAATACTTTGTTTATACTGAAAATTTATGTACATAAAAAGTCAGATGTTTATATCAAGATTATAGTAACCTTGATTATTGTAATTGTTAACCCAGCCCGCGCAACGAATGCCCGTTTAATCATATTAATGTTCATTTGAATACCACTTCCCCGTCTAGTTTCGTGTCTGTTCTAGTTGGAACTTTTGGTCATTAGGGATGCGATATAACTTTCACATAGAGGAAAGGCTAACCGAAACTCTTTAGTTAGTATATGACTGAAAATTGTGTGTAGTGTGAGGTTGGGTGGCTCAGTGGTTAAAGCATCAGATTCCAAATCAGATGTGCCCAGGTTTGAGCCCTGTCCGCGGAAAATTCGGGACAGAACGTGTTGAGTTCCCAATGAGGACGAAACCGTTCTACTGCATGAACTGGCTTTTCTACATTATATAATGCTTGGCATATTCTGACAAATGTATGTACATTATGGGACAGGTGTTTGCATCAAGATCGCAACCTTCATTTAATTACTTGCTCTGTTAGAATTATTTACGATTTTTATTAACCACTGTAGGTTACTATATCTGAGCATACATGTGTATACAGTTAAATTTAACAATAATTAATGCACATGCGTGCACGACACGCGCTTACCTAATGAAACGTCATTTATTGCTATGAGTTCACTGTAGTTTCACTTCGATGAGTGTACACATGCAAGTAATTATATTTAACTGAATGCACACACATAAACATACACAACACATGCTTGTCTATTGTGTTGATCTAAATATCATCCAAGGTACATAAATATGAAAAATATCTGGGTGAGTTATTATTTGAAGGGTTGAATAGTGCGCGCGTTACAATGATGATTACGACGATCTGCGGTCGTGGGTTGTTGCATTGCACTACTAGTTCCGCAATAATCCCATTGGCCTAATCTTCGAGTCAACGAAGATTAGGTCGTACCTCATTTCCAGTGGTTAGTCTGAACGATGTTTGAGCCTTCCGAGGACAAATCTGCACCCAGCCACCACGAAGATGAAATTGATGCGTACTTGGAAAATGAAATCAATCGGATATTTGCGAAACTGATAGTGAAAATCGTCAACCTACGATAGCCAATATCTTGGTGAGTGTTCAAATCTATTTATGAACAAAAGATAAATTTTCAAATGATGAATCATTTTACAAATGGAAGACCTACATCAGCTTATCTAGTGGAAAGTCAATTGCTTTTATGATTTTTGCCAGTAAACATTTATGAAGCCGTCCAAACGAAATGTAAAACTCGTTTAAATACTTGGCTTTTGTGTGGCGTTATGATTTGGCAGTTGATGAAATGTCAAATAAAAATTTCCCGAAATATTCCAAGTGGAAATATGGACAGTGGAGGTAATATCTCTGTTTCGCACAGTAATGATCCGGTAAACAAATTGTCAGCGGTAATTTCTGGCCAGTACATGATGAGTTCCCAATAAGGACGAAACCAGTCTACAGGATGAATTGCCTTTTCTACACCATACAATTCTTAGTTTATACTGACATATGTAAGTAATTAATGGGTCAGGTGCTTATATCAAGATCGCAAGCTAGATTATAACAATTGTTATCAGCGCACGCGCAACCACTGTTCGTTTAATTATATGAAAAAATTGTTGTTGAAAGCAATAATTTGTATTATGAATCTTCGGTAGAATAGCAGGTTCGAACGTTAGCCAAACAAATGATAAACACAGCCGGAGATAGATGAATATTAATGCTTGTCTAGATTAGGCGTATATTCTGAAATCTAAAGGAATTCGCACAAGCTATTCAACACACCTTGGCGATTACTATATCGCTACTCTAAATTTCCCTTATATTCTGTTCTCGATAGACATCAGGGTACGCATTTTGTGATATTTATGACATCATACAATTGACTATATAATAATCATGCATTGATGATTTGGGGAAAAGAATATATATGAAATTGTGCATTGAGTATTGTGTACTTATTTTATATGAAGCTGTTCCTAGCACAGCTATAATACACTTACACATAAAAGACTGCATGTTGTACCGTTGAATTTTCCCACACTCCTTGACCAAATATACAAGGAGTATAAACGCAGTACCGGATCCAATTGATGAGACGTCAGGAAGCACTAAACGATTGTGTGCATGTCTTATTTAAAATAGCCTTTTACTAGGCAAGAATTGCCTAATAGAAAATTGCATAATATTTTAATACTGTACAAGTAGGACAGTATAATTATTCCTCATATATTTTTGTCGCATTAGACATTTGCTAAATAAGACGATGTCTAAAAATTAAGCGTAAATATGGTTTCCTAACCACCTGGTTCCCTGTTATTGCTCTTTCTCTTTCTCTCTCTCTCTCTCTCTCTTCTATATATATATATATATATATATATATATATATATATATATATATGAATGCATGGATGCATGTATGTTAATTCTCCAAATATAAGTTTACTGTCTCAATTGGAATTTCTGCATGTAACACACCTGAATATTTGGGTGATATTGGTGGCTTAATGTCATCACATATTAATGGCAACGCTAAAAATTCTCAATTCTAGAATAAACATCTTACTGATAAGAAGAGTCATTTATGAAATAATCTTAACAAGCACCAAATGCACGTCTGCTAAGTAGTGCATCTCGGATGTAGTCATTGAAAACAACAAATACACGTTGATTTACATAGCGTGTAGATTATCCAAATTTACCGATTTAAAATTGAAATAAGAATATATTACAGTTAGATGGTGTAAAATATGACCAAAAGTATAAACCACAGAGAGCATGAACGGAAAGTATAATCTCGTGCACATTCGTTTCGTTCGTAAGAAATTGCATCGTCCTATTTTCCACATTCCTCGCCACAATAAGTAATACCAACTCCTACTGATGAGTCACCAGTAAGCATGAAACGAATGTGCACGATCTTAAACGTTCCGTTCATGCTGTCGTTGGTTTATTCTTCTGGTCATATTTGAACTAATTTTTTAGGAGATTATATTAGTTTATTGAGACACAAAGATAATTATTTATCCTTTTCTTTTGTATTTGAGCAATATCTATGCAATTTTGGCAGTGTTATCAATAGTGTATATATTCTACTTTTTACCATAAGTATTATAAACAGATTTAGTCATTTAAGTTGATTTCACTAATGTTAAAAAATGATCTGACGTGGGTGTACAGGCATAGTTAATTAAATTGCAATTTAAATTAACATGAATTAAAGCCGTTTTTCAGACACAAAATCTGTGATAACATTTGATTTGTGTTATACTGTTTTCTGCCGAACTCTAAATATAAACAGGGAAGATCCAAACACAATATAAATTGAGAATTTTAGTTTTTTGACGCCCAGTTCGTTCATCATATTTAAGGCATCTATGATTTACTTTCGTGGGTGGTTGGTTTGCACCTTCAGATCCGCAATGATCCGATTGATCCTCTTTTCCAAGTACGCCTTAATTTGGTCTTCGTGGTGGCTGTGTGCTGATTCGTCCCCTCACTCCGAAGACTTCAGCACCACTCGTAATAACCACTGGGAATGACGATCGATTTAATCTTGGTTGTCTGGCGAAGTTTCAGTGCCTCATTTCCTGCACCATTTACAGGATTTTGATAACACACGGAACACTGCTCATACTACCAGATTTATGCAAATCTGGTAGATTGAGATTAATTCAAGCGTAAAGACTTTCATTTTGAGAACTGGTACGCGGAACGCAAGTATAAATGAATTACAAAATATATACCCTCTTTGTCAAATTTATATAAGTTATAAAATTAAACAATCACTGATTGCACGGATGGTGATAATAAGTCTGAAAATCAAGTTTGCGAACTTTTAATAAACACCAATTTCATTTTATTTAAACAATCGAACAAAATTGTAAAACTATCATCATTTACAGATGAGTTTTGAACTTCTATGATCAGGACAGGACCACAAACCGGCTCGTGAGTATAAAACAGCAACGCATGTTTATATGTGGAAAACATTGAAATTGTGCAGCCGAAATTTCCAGACAAGTACTAGAGGTGAAAGCCGCTGTCTAATTTTGCTTTCCATATATATGAAATGCGGTTTGGTCCTCGCTAGACAGTTTTCTGTTGTACTCTGACGATGATCGTGGAAAGTGTAAAAGTGTTATTACATGTGACTAAAGTTAGATTTGTCATGTTTTCCAATTGGTTTTATACAATAGGATCTGTGCTTATTTCAAGCACGCAAACTTGATTTAAAGAAAAAATCCACACTTGTAACAACTTAAATAAACTTTTAATTAAATCAAGTTTGCAACTTAGATGTAAGCACCATTTACATTATATATCTCCTATTCAGAATTTGCCTGGGATAGTGCTCGAACCTGGGCACGACTTCTTCGGAGTCTGTGACTCTAGCGACTGCATCGAAATTGTGCGACCGACATTTCCATTTCAGCACGATATATGACATTAGCTGACGTGAGAACCGCGTATCTTATTTTGCATTTGTTATCTATACATTACGATTTAATCGTTGTTAATCAGTTCGTTTCCATGCTCGGACGACAATAATCGAACTTCGATATGCGTCAGGACGTGTGACTGACGCTAATTTTTCTATTATACAATATTGATTGGTGTTTATTTCAAGCTTGCAAACGTTTTTCAAACAGACCCATATCTTACTCTGAAAGATTGACTGATATTTTACATTTGCTTCCAGAATGCAATTTCTCTCCACTATGTTATGGTGTCCGACCTAATGATTTAGGCATGGAGATATCTTCAAAAATTTAAGACCATATTTCATTGATCAGAATTAATTTTTATGCATCTTATTAACGTAACTGACGAATGTATATACAATTTCTATTAGAAAATGACTGATTGTCATTAAAATTTAACTTTACTACTATTTTTAATTCGCAGATAGCCACTAAAAGCGTGATTAATCTAAATCATTGCAAAATAATAAAAAATAAAGGAAATAAGAAATTTTACGTGAAAATATAATTTTGTGGATTTGACCGCATTTTTCTTGTGCGGGACAATTGATAGCACAAGAAAAATGCGGTCAAATCCACAACAAGAAGGACAGCACTGAGCACACAAATGGATCTTTTAAAATATAATTTTGTCTGTACTCGATGTATAATTGCCAATTACAATGCACAATAGAAATTAATTTAAAATCCGGCAAATTTTCTTCGAACCGTTCAGTTAAACATCCAAAGAGGTATTTGTCTTTCATTCTGTGACTGCTAATTTAAATGCGTATAAAGCGGTTCATCGTTTCTAGCCGGTCAACCTTGATTTGTTGTTCATTTGGATAGGGTATAAGATTAATTTTCTAGATAAATTTTGCAAAATTGATGTAATTAATAATCCCATTATCTATACTAAACTAATTTTTGTATAATGCGGAATAGGCAATTCAACTATTATACCGGTTTCGTTCTTATTGAGAACTCATCACGTGCCGTCCAGAATTTTCTGCGGACTGGACTTGAACCTTGTTAAATCTGCTTTTGAATCTGTTGTCTAGCTAATGAGCCAACCTGCCGCATACTACACACCATTTTCAATTTTATACTATCTAATGTTTTTTAGATTAGATTATCCTTTAAGCGGAGCCCATTTGGCGTATATTTAGACCGAAAGCTCTAACTAGCCACAGCAATCTGTCATTATAGAATAGACACCCCGCTACCTGGGGACAGCCCCGCACAGACAATGTTCATTTTTATATATAAATGTTCAAGTCAATACCACATTGGCTTAAATCTGGTATTGTGAGCATTATACTGTATATGTGATTAGAAGTGTGATGATGGTACTAGAAATGAGTTACTGAAACTTTGCCTGTCAATGAAGATTAGATCGTAACCCATTTTGCAGTAGTTAGTACAAATGAGGTGGAAGCCTTCGGAGTGAGGCGACGAATCAGCACCCATGCACCACGAAGAGGAACTTGATGCGTACTTGAAAATGTGAATGAATCGGATCTTTGCAAAACTAATTGTGCAAATCTACCAACTTCGAAAGGAAATCGTGGATACTCTATATCTGTTCTATAAAAAGAGATCGCGGGTGGTTAGTTGGAACTTTAGGTCTAAGGATATGATATATAGGCTCCGCCTAAATGAAGTCTAATCAGCAAACGTTAAGTAGTATATAACGGAAAATTTTTTGTAGTATTTGGCAGGTTGGCTTAGTGGTTAGAGCAATAGATTCTGAAGCAGATGTACCCAAGTTCGAGCCCCGTTCGCAGAAAATTATGGACAGTACTTCATGAGCTCTCAATAACAATGAAACCTGTCTACCGGATGAATTGATTTTCTAAATTATAAAATTCTTCGTTTATACTGACGAATGTATGTAAATAATGGGACATTTGTTCATGTCATCATATTGCTTAAATTAATTATCATCGCCCGCGCAACCAATGTTCATTTAAATTTATTCGATAGACCCATTTCGCCCGAAAATAATTACTTCAAGTACTGTCCAGATATTGTGTCACGGGCAAGGCTCGAACCTGGGCACATCTCTAACTCTGTTTTCTGCGGCAGTGCGGCGGTGCGGTGGTGCTGCTACATATTACACGATGCTCTTTTCGAATAAAATATTTACCATGTTAAACTAATCATCGTGGACACTGTGTTCATTTAGATAGGTTATAATATTATTAAACGAACATTGGTTGCGCGGTTGGTGATAACAATTATTATAGTCAAGGTTGCGATCTTGATATAAGCACATGGCCTATTAGTTACTTACACATTTCAGTACATTCAGTAGACTGGCTTCGTCCTTATTGAGAACTCATCACGTACGGCCCAGAACTTGCCACGAACAGGCTCGAACCTGGGCACGTATACTTCGGAATCTGATGTTCTAACCACTGAGACACCCTTCCGCACAAGTTTGCAACCTTGAATGTAGTAAATGTTATCATCACCCACGAAACCAAAGTTTGTTTAATTATATAAATGCTCATTTTAATACCAATTCCCCATGTAGTGTGGTGTCTGTTCATTAAAGACAGATAGGAGATCGTTAGTTGAAACAAGGGACTAATCGGGTGCCATATTAGCTCCACCTAAAGGCAAAATAGACTAACCAAGTTAAATTAGTTAGTATATGACTGAAAATTGTGTGTAGTGTGCGACAGGGTGTCTCAATGGTTAGAGCAAAAGAATCCGAAGTAAACATGTCCAGATTCGAACCCTGTCCGCGGCAAATTCTGGCCAGTACGTGATGAGTTCCCATTAAGGACGAAACCGGTCTACTGGATGAATTTTCTTTTCTACACTATACAATTCTTAGTTTTTACTGGCATATGTAAATAATTAATGGCTCTGGTGCTTATATTAAGATCGCAAACTTGATTATAGTAAAGGTTATAATGTTGTTGTCGGATTAACACAAGATATTTGCATACATTTAAATAGGAATATATAAACGTTGTTTAAATTTTAATTATGCGTAAAATGTACTTTTAAAATGTCGAGTAATAAAAATATCAACCAACGTCCCGATATCACTCAGCTTCCGAACATTCCCAATATAAAGTGTTGATAGGCGATCTCTACCTATAGCAGAAAGGATAGATTGTAGCATTTTCTAAAAACAACTAACTAGTTTCGTGTCAATTCATTACAAATTAATAACTAAATGTTGTCTAAATTTAAACGAATTGTCGGCCTCAAAAATGGTGGATTTGTAGGATTCAACGATAACAACTGAAGTGAGTATTTGAAGTCCTTTATCATTTATCCCACTCGTTATTACATCCTATCTTCTACCCTGTTGTACAATCTTCTCCAAGTGTGTGGAGTTCTTCAATTTATGCCCAGACTGCGGCCACCATTTCGTCGAATTAGTGACAAGCTGAAGGTGTGTTACAAGGCTAATTAAAGAATTAGAGTATGATCATTAGCTATTCGCGTTGTCTCAACGTCTTCGAATGAATTTTTTTGTGGAAACAACTAGTAATGGCGAACGAAAGTTGCAATTGTATTGGACTACTCTATCCGATGAAAATTCGCTCTATGCATAAACACTATAAATGAACATCAGGTGTTTTAAAATTACTCCTTTAAGTAATAAATAACAAATAATCAATATATCGTGTTGCACTTTTTAAGCATTGCAATATCTACACAATGTAATAAACAATAACTGATTGCGCGAGTGGTGGTAAAAATTCTTTAAATCAATTTTGCGAACTTGAAGTAAACACCAATCCAATTGTATTTAACTAGTTGTCGAACAACAACAAAAATACCGCTTGTCGCAATGCACTAACGCGTTTCGACCTTCCAAGTTTATCATCAGAGTACGACGGCAAACAGACTAGCTAGAATCAAACCGCATTGCATATATAAGGAAAGCAAAATTAGATATGCGGGTCTCACTTCAGTAGTCTTGCATATATTGTACGAGACTGGAAATATCGGCACCACAATTTCTATACAGTCACGAACATTAGCTGTTTGTACATTTCGCCACACACATATATATGTAGACCATACAATAAGCAATAATTGATTGCGCGGGTGGTGGTAACAATTGTTTAAATCAAGTTTGCGAGCTTGAAGTACGTCACGTACAATATATGCAAGACCACTAATGGTGAGAGCCGTCTATCTAAATTTGCTTTCCATATATATGCAATGCGGTTTGATCCTCGCTAGTCAGTTTGCCGTCGAACTCTGATGATGATCAAGGAAGGTCGAAACGCGTCAGTGTGTTGCGACTGGCGGTAGTTATGTTACGTTGTTCGACAACTAGTTAAATAAAATGGGATTGGTGTTTACTTCAAGTTCGCAAACTTGTTTTAAAGAATTGCATTATCTAGCTGCACTGCTGCTGGGCTCAAGTCAGTTGCGCTAACAGTTTCAACATGATTTATACCAGTGCTAAACGGATCCAGTTTCATATTTTGTTTAAAACATTTAATATGTTCTAAATGCTTTTGTCGATTGCTGACATCATTGCCCGTATTATTGTAAATAATTTTTAGGAAAACATCGGCTTAAGGGATATAACATAAATAATACATTAGAAGCAAGTTCGAATTCACGCCACCACGTGTATGAAATACACCTGTTTACATGTTTAGTTTAAGAGGAAAGAACGGACGGGGTCCAGTTTATGAAGACGTATAGACACAACCTCTTCATCAGGTACTTCTTGAATGATTGCACAGTACGTGCGTCACATGTTGATTCTCCTCGATTTTTATTCGAGGGTACTCCCTTTACACTAGCAGCTTTGCAAATATCCAAATGATACACGTTTCCACGTACGCATAGAGCTCGTTTTTCGTGGTGGCTGGGCGCTGATTCGTCCCTTTCCTCCGAAGGCTTCAACATCGTTCATACTAACCACTGGAAATGAGATAAGATCTAATCATCGTTGAATGACGAAGTTTCGTAACGTTTTTTCACGTCGCCAGTCAATGAAGATTAGATTGTATCTCATTTCTAGTGATTAGTAGGAACGATTTAACAATAATTGATTGCGCGGGTGGTGGTAACAGTGCTATAAATCAAGTTTGCGAGCTTGAAGTAAACACCAATCCCATTTTATTTAACCAGTCGTCAAACAGCATAACAAAACCACCGCCAGCCGCAACGCACTGACGCGTTTCGACCTTCCATGATCATCATCAGAGTACGACGGCAAACTGACTATCGAGGATCAAACCGCATTGAATATATATGGAAATCAAGTTTTAGTGCTCACCTCAAGCAGTTCTGCATACATTGAACTTGGACTGGAAATGTCGGCTGCACAATTTCTATGCAGTCACGAACATTAACTGTTTGCAGCTTTCGCCACATATACATATATAGAAAGTACAATTTAACAATAATTGATTGCGCGGGTGGTGGTAACAGTGATTTAAATCAGTTTGCGAGCTTGAAGTAAACATCAATCCCATTAGTTTAAATGTCAAACAACATAACAAACTAAATGTTACTGAGTCTTTCCATGATCATCATCAGATGGCAAACGACTATCGGGGACAGCATTGAATATATTTGGAAATCAATGTTAGAAATAGCGGCCACTCCCTAGCATTTTCGCATTACATTAGTCTTGACTGGAATGCCGGTTGCAATATTTATGCAATCACGAACATTAACTGTTTGCAGCTTTCGCCATATTATACAAATATGGATTGGTACAATTAAACAATAATTGATTGCGCGGGTGGTGGTAACAGTGCTTTAAATCAAGTTTGCGAGATTGAAGTAAACACCAATCCCATTTTATTTAATGTATGTATATGTGGCGAAAGCTGCAAACAGTTTATGTTCGTGACTGCATAGAAATTGTGCAGCCGACATTTCCAGTCAAGTTCAATGTATGCAAGATCGCTTGAGGTGAGAGCCATTAAATCCTTAATTTGATTTCCATATATATTCAATGCGGTTTGATCCTCGATAGTCAGTTTGCCGTCGTACTCTGATGATGATCATGGAAGGTCGAAACGCGTCAGTGCGTTGCGGCTGGCGGTAGTTTTGTTATGTTGTTTGACGACTGGTTAAATAAAATAGTATGAACGATGTTGAAGCCTTGGCAGTAAAGTGACTAATCAGCGCCCAGCTACCACGAAGACGAAATCGAGGCGTATCTGGAAATGGGGATCAACAGGATCTTTGTAAAACTGATAATGCATAGCGTCTACGCATGAAAGAAAAACGTGGAGAATCGACCTTCTTCAGTTGACAGTTTATTTGACTTTGAACTCCATTTATTTTCTTAAGTTTATGTCTCCCAATATGCGGGGTTATATGGCATATTCTTCCTCTAGTAGACAGATTGTAACTAATAATAATTTAGATCACATATACACAGAGGGATATGTTATTACACAATATATTTCCATGCCGACTAGCTTATCCTGTTGGTCCTCTATGACACATTGACTAACACGCATTTTTTATGCGTATGTTCAGTTAAATCAAGCATAAACTACAAAGAGGAAACTTATGTTTTGTGCTTTTCTTTCGCGTTTCAAACACTAATAAACCATACGAATCTTCATCATGCCTGCAACTATTTGTTCGGGAGAAAATAATGTGTCTTAAAGAAAGTAAGGATAGGTGGGTTGTTCAAATTCCTCACAATCGCTCAATTGCCATAACTTATAACCTAATTAATGACGCTTAATTTAACTACGACATTAAGAAAGGGATAGAAAATTTAGTAAAGCAAAAATAAATTGGTAACATACAAAGGATGAAATACATATATAACAATATGTTTAATAGTCTATATGTACAGTCCATACGTTCATCAAAAGGGAAAACCTACGCTGCATGCGTTGAAGATAATTGAATTCTTTAAAAATACCCATTAAACTTAAAAGAGCATACTATGCATTCCACGAAATAGAAAATAACCAGACTGATTTTGATTATATACATATCTAATTAATAAGAAGACAACAAATAATCGAAATTACTAGACAATAAATTACATGAACAATAATTATTTAAAGAGAAAATCGTTTGCCAATAACCAACTGTAAAAAAATCCGAGTAGTATTTAAATTGTTAAAAAACCCTATTAATGAAAGAAAGAAATTTATATAAACAAAATATAACGGTAAATAAATTGCAGAAATTTAAAATCAAAAATACATAAGCAATAAATGTGCACGAAAAGAACGTATAACTAACTAACTAACTAAATAACTAAATAACTAACTAACAAACTAACTAACAAACTAACTAACTAACTAACAAACTAAATAACTAACTAACTAACTTACTAACTAACTAACTAACTAAATAACTAACTAACTAACTAACTAACTAACTAACTAACTAACTAACTAACTAACTAACTAACTAACTAACTAACTAGCTAACTAACTAACTAACTAACTAACTAACTAACTAACTAACTAACTAACTAACTAACTAACTAACTAACTAACTAACTAACTAACTAACTAACTAACTAACTAACTAACTAACTAACTAACTAACTAACTAACTAACTAACTAACTAACTAACTAACTAACTAACTAACTAACTAACTAACTAACTAACTAACTAACTAACTAACTAACTAACTAACTAACTAACTAACTAACTAACTAACTAACTAACTAACTAACTAACTAACTAACTAACTAACTAATTAAACGAACAGTTAATGTTCGTGACTGCATAGAAATTGTGCAGCCGACATTTCCAGTCAAGTTCAATGTATGCAAGACTGCTAGAGGTGAGAGCCGCATATCTAAATTTGATTTCCATATATATTAAATGCGGTTTTGATCCTCGATAGTCAGTTTGCCGTCGTACTCTGATGATGATCATGGAAGGTCGAAACGCGTCAGTGCGTTGCGGCTGGCGGTAGTTTTGTTATGTTGTTCGAAGACTGGTTAAATAAAATGGGGTCGGTGTTTACTTCAAGCTCGCAAACTTGATTTAAAGCATAATTAAACGAACATTGGTTGCGCGGGTGGTGATAAAAATTATTGTAATCAAGGTTGCGGTCTTGATATAAGCACCTGACCCATTAATTACTTACATATGTCAGTATAAACTAAGAATCGTATAGTGTAGAAAAGGCAATTCATCCAGTAGACCGGTTTCGTCCTTATTGGGAACTCATCAAGTACTGGCCAGAATTTGCAGCGGACAGGACTCGAACCTGGGCACGTCTGCCTCGGAATCTGGTATAAATGTTCATTTCAATACCACTTCCCCATGTAATGTGGTGTCTGTTCAGTAATGACAGATTGGGCATGGTTAGTTGGAACTTTGGGTCTAAATGGATGCCATATGAGCTCCAGCTAAAGGAAAAATAGACTAACCAAATTACATTAGTTAGTATATAACTGAAAATTGTGTGTAGTGTAGTGTGCGGCAGGGTGGCTCAGTGGTTAGAGCACCAGATTCCGAAGCAGACGTGCCCAGGTTCGAGCCCTGTCCGCGGCAAATTCTGGCCAGTACATGATGAGTTCCCAATAAGGACGAAACCGGTCTACTGGATGAATTGCCTTTTCTACACTATACAATTTTTAGTTTATACTGACATATGTAAGTAATTAATGGGTCAGGTGCTTATATCAAGATCGCAACCTTGATTATAATAATTGTTATCACCACCCGCGCAACCAATGTTCGTTTAATTAACTAACTAACTAACTAACTAACTAACTAACTAACTAACTAACTAACTAACTAACTAACTAACTAACTAACTAACTAACTAACTAACTAACTAACTAACTAACTAACTAACTAACTAACTAACTAACTAACTAACTAACTAACTAACTAACTAACTAACTAACTAACTAACTAACTAACTAACTAACTAACTACCTAACTAACTAACTAACTAACTAACTAACTAACTAACTAACTAACTAACTTACTAACTAACTAACTAACTAATTAAACGAACATTGGTTGCGCGGGTGGTGATAACAATTATTGTAATCAAGGTTGCGGTCTTGATATAAACACCTGACCCATTAATTACTTACATATGTCAGTATAAACTAAGAATTGTATAGTGTAGAAAAGGCAATTCATCCAGTAGACCGGTTTCGTCCTTATTGGGAACTCATCAATTACTGGCCAGATTCCGAAGCAGACGTGCCCAGGTTCGACTCGTTTCCTCGGTTAATTCTGGCCAGTACATGATGAGTTCCCAATAAGGACGAAACCGGTCTACTGGATGAATTGCCTTTTCTACACTATACAATTCTTAGTTTATACTGACATATGTAAGAAATTAATGGGTCAGGTGTTTATACCAAGACCGCAACCTTGATTATAATAACTAACTAATTAACTAAATAACTAACTAACTAACTAACTGGCTAACTTATTATTTAACTGACTTATTTTGCAACTAACTGATTAACCACCTTTCATCCAATTTGTGATCTTTTCATAATCGGCACAATCAATTCTAGTTTAATAGCGTAACTTATGTAAATGTGACGAAAGTTAAAATAGTTAATGTTCGTAAGTGTGTAGAAATTATGCAATCGAAATTTCTAGTTATTATATATCTGCGCAAGACTGCTAGATTTGGGAGATGCAGCTTTGATTTATCATGACTTGCATATGAGCTACGTTTTGATCATCGCTATCTAGATTGTCGTTGTGCTCTTATTATGAGCATAAAATATCAAATGACGTTAGTACGTGTGACTGGAGTTAGTTATGCCATGTTGTGCAATTGGTTATATAAAATGTAATTGGTGATTATTTGAAGCTCGCAAACGTGATTTAAAAATTTTGTGTAGCCAACCACACATATAATAATCGTTTAACCTTTGGGCTTACTGACGTCCTGACTCTCTTTCTGACTAACTAACTAACTAACTGATTTACTAGCTTTAAGAATGAACCAACTAATTAACTTAATATGCGACTAAGTAGCCAGCAGCCAAATAATAAAATTATTGAATAGTTTACCTTCGTTTAATTTTATCAACTGGCTCATTTGAAAAGTAATTAAAATTTGTTTAGTTAACCTATTACTGACGTTTTTTGCGCGCAAATATGGACTTAAAGCCGGATCTGTCTTATTTCTGCTAATAGGTTACTGAAGTGTTTAAACTTTTTGATTATTTAATTTTATGTAATAATAATGTCAATATGCTTCAGTTCAAAATTGTGAATTTGTGGGATATTTACAATTCATTTTCTTTATGGAATTTTGTCATGGCGTTGTTTGTCTAATAATTCGGGATTTCCTGTCACACCTCAGACACATCAGTTTCTGTATTTGTGTACTTATTATCACGTATTAGTACTTTCTTGCCTTATGTCAAATTTAGTTGGTAACCTAATTGCCTCTTTAGTTACACACAAACAATCCCAGCTTTTCAATGTGAAATATGCCCTTGGGGCTAGCTAGAAGATTTCTGGTGAATTGATTAGGTAAAATCCTGAATGGCAAAATAGCAGCCCTCAAACGAATGCAGCGGAGGTGGCAACTTCTACGGCATGCAAAATCTTCACTGCAGGACATAAAAATTTTCGTTTTTTACATGTGTGTAGACGAAGAACTTAAATAAAAATCTTATACATCCATCACTAATCTATCTTTTTATCATTTTTCCTATTATATATATATATATATATATATATATATATATATATATATATATATATATATATACCTTTATCGTTTTGATGTTTTTAATCAAATCTTTTTTGTCTCTTACTGTTAATCTACATGGATTTTTAAATATCGATATATATTTTTTTGTATTTCTATATAGGAAAATATAGATGTGCATTTTTCCATCAATCTATATATATTTTGTTTCGCCGTCGATTTAATTAGTTTTAGCCATTTATAACTCTATCAACAAGTTTTCGTTTTGCATTTCTCGCTCCGCCTCTCTCTATTAACCCCTCATTGTCTATCAATGGGACTAACTGAATATCTGTAACATATTTATCTGTAAATATATTCGTAGTTAATGTGCCTGTATAGTAAAACTATCGTTGATTGTGTAGGTGATGATAACAATAATATACAAATAGCAGAAAAGCGAGATTGCGGAGTTCATCTATCTCACGTTCCTTGACCAAATATATAGTTAATATATGGCATAGTATTGGCTTATAATCGTGAGTTGCTAGGAGGCATATCTTTCATATGTGTATGAGAATATAACTTCGGTTCATGCTGACTTTGATATATCCCTCTGCTCCTGTTTGAACTAATTTTTTTACTAGGTCCGCACTATATATATGTATATATATATATATATATATATATATATATATATATTAGGGTCTCCACAACAAGTGATATATATCTATTAGATAAAAATTATATTTTTATTTAAATACTGTTTGTTGCGAAGAACTAATATATATGCAAGTATGTATTAGGTTTTGCGAACCTAGTAACAAATTAGTTCAGTTGTGACCAGAAGGATAAACCAAAGGCAGCATGAACGGAAAGTATAATCTCATGCACATTCGTTTCGTGCTTACTGGCGACTCATCTGTAGGGCCGGTATTACGCCCTTTAACCACTATATATTCGGTAGAAGAATGTGGAATAATAGGACGGTACAATCTCCTAGACGAATGTGTAAACCTGTAATAGTGAAGCTAACATAATCTGAAGTCAACGACAATACGATTCTTCGCAACAAACAGTATTTAACTGTAATATATTGAATTGAATGATGTCATGCTTACCGCGAAATGTGATAACTGATATCGATGAAGGCGAGTGATGTTTACTGATACAGGTTTCGAAATGTTGTAATTCCAATTTGGGTGAACTTTAGCATAAATTTATATCCATCAGGTTGGTATCATGTACCGACTCGGAAACCATAGTGTTAGTATCCGGTACTCATCGATTTCAAAAAAGGTATCAGTTACTAACACAATGGCCATAGTGTTAGTATCCTTTACAGACTCGGTATATATATTATATAGTGTGAGTTAGCATTGAAGTCGTATTGTCGTTGACTTCAGATTATGTTAGCTTCACTATTACAGGTTTACACATTCGTCTAGGAGATTGTACCGTCCTATTATTCCACATTCTTCTACCGAATATATAGTGGTTAAAGGGCGTAATACCGGCTCCTACTGATGAGTCGCCAGTAAGCACGAAACGAATGTGCATGAGATTATACTTTCCGTTCATGCTGCCTTTGGTTTATCCTTCTGGTCACAACTGAACTAATTTGTTACTAGGTTCGCAAAACCTAACACATACTTGCATATATATTAGTTCTTCGCAACAAACAGTATTTAACTGTAATATATTGAATTGAATGATGTCATGCTTACCGCCGAAATGGGATAACTG
>JAQBSW010010134.1:0-25671 GCA_029291075.1 Eudiplozoon nipponicum
ACGAAACGAATGTGCATGAGACTATACTTTCCGTTCATGCTGTCTTTGATTTTTCTTTCCGGTCAAAACTGAACTAATTTGTTACTAGGTTCGCAACACCTAATACATAATTGCATATATGTTAGTTCTCCGCAACAAACAGTATTTAATTCAGCTAGTAGATCGGTTTCGTCCTTATTGGGAACTCATTATGTACTGGCCAGAATTTGCCGCGGACAGGGCTCGAACCTGGACAAAGATATCGTCTACATATTATATAAACAGTCAAAATTAGAACTTTGACTTCAGATTTTGTTATATTTGTTTAACGTTTATTTTTTTTGGATTGATTATCTTTATTGATGATGTTAACTAAAGTCTAACATATCGTCGATTTAGTTACTAGATACGTTAATATTTATTTTTATTTTGAACCAGCCAACAAATAAATTCAAATATGATCGAATGGATATGCCAAAGTAAGCATGAAGGAGAGGCATAATCTCAGGTAATAGACATATTCTTGATTGCAAATGTGGTAAGTATTTGTATTTCATCTTTATGTAAAGCGGACCTCTGTAACAAGTAAGTTCGAATAGGACCTAAAACCACAACAAATTCAAAATGAATAAATGGTGTAATCTCATGCACCCATGAATTTCGTGCTTAAGGTGACTCATCCGCAGAAGCTAGCATTTTACATCAAGCCCACTTTACCTTTGTTTAATAAATATGTGATACTTAGAGTCTTTAAAAGAAACATGTTGCGCGACAGGAAATAGATAATTTACCTGATTTTCGGATTGCGTACCGAAATGTTTGAATCCACTGTCATCAGATCTACTTAGAGTTTGTAATATTTCATACATTTTTACCAAAGCAGTTCAAAATTAGGCTTTTCATAACGTCTAATTTAATTAGACTTCAAAACCATCTCATTATATATATATATATATATATATATATATATATATATATATATATATATATATATACATATAATTTACAAAATATGTAAAGCGTAGCAACATTTGTAAATAAGGAATTTTTTATTTTAATGGACAATATAATCTTTCTGAACACTTGTCGTTCTAGAATTACACCATACTCCGGCCTCGATCGTTATTGACCGTCACATTTCTTGTAATCGTGACATCATTCAACTTACTATAGCTATTTACATTTGGTTGCGCATAACTAGTATGCATTCAATTGTATTATACAATGCGTACCCACTAACGGATTATTTTAAATAAGACCAGAAGGATACGCATGAAAGAAGAGAACAATCTCATGCTAACTTTTTGCGAAATATAATTATAATCCAAATCATAAAAAATAATAATGCATCATGTTTAATTTGCACAATTTTTACTCCGTAAAATCTAATCGGAAGTGTTATTGTTGGGCAATCGGAGAACAAATAATATAACCGGCACGTAAGATAATTCAACCGAAATTCTACGAGAAGTAATATTAACTTGCTACCAACTAAAACTGCAAACTATTAAGTTGGTTGAAGCTAGTCTGGTTACGTTGTGCGACTGATTATGTGCAGTGGGATTTGTGTTTATCTGAAGCTTGCAATCCCGATTGAGAAATCTACAAATAAAACTTGATTGTTGGAAATCTTACTAGCACAAAATTTTGAGTTTTTATTTAGATAAAAAGTAATTTACCTTATTAAAGAAAATTTACATTAAGTTAATTTTGTTAATATAATGTTTTATTTGACTATATTTTAGTTATTTTGCGTTTACCAATTAAGGAAGAGCCGTACAAATTTGCAGCATAACTGGCTATTGTTATACTGGTCCAATTTTGACTAATTTTGTTACTGGGTAAATCATATCCAGCACATAAAAAACGCATTGTTCTGCCTATATTATTGTTATTTTCGTCAGATAACATTAAAGTGTGAAACAGTGTCTCCCTTTGCCCTCTACCGCATGTTCACCAGAATTACAATTAGTATATCAGTTTTGCGTGTGTCCAGGTTATATTATGATATTACTAGCTTTTGTTGACAATACAAAACTAATTGGATTTGCCGAGCAATAATATGTATAATATGTATTGCATAATATGTTAATGTATGAATTTCGGATCATTGCAAGGTTAAAACGACAAGAGCAATTATATTTCATCGACTACCTTATAATATTTGATTCGTATGTCAGACGTATTGTTCAACGACTAATGTTTGTATAATGGTTGCGAAAATAATAATTGTCTTTTGAACTTATTTGTCATAATATTTTAAAATATATACAATCAAAATCTTGTATGTGCACACATTATTTGATTATTTCCACATAATGTATTATTTATGCATAACTTATTCATTTAAATCATTCATAAAAGCAAACTCTGACATTTAGAGGAGTAATATATATATATATATATATATATATATATATATATATATATATATATAGACTATATATATATATATACATATTTCAGTATAAGCTAAGAATTGTATAGTGTAGAAAAGACAATTCATCCAGTAGATCGGTTTCGTCCCTAATGTGAACATACTGTCCAGAATTTACCGCGGAGAGTACATAATGAGTTTCCAATAAGAACAAAACCGGTCTACTGGATGAATTGCCTTTTCCAAACTATACAATTTTTAGTTTTTACTGACATGTGTATGTAATTAATGGGTGATTATAATAATTATATAATCGTTTAATACGGACTATGGTATTGATTAAAAAATTCTTCTAAATCTGCAGATGTCAGAAGCTCAGGGACCTAAAAATACAATTTCTTCCTTCTTCGGAAACCTGTCAAATACCTTATGCTATGAGACTTGAATTATAAATATGAAGCAAACCGTAGTGTTATAAATAACACTAGCATATTTAGTCTATCCTGAGAACTTTGCCATTGAGCGCGACACAATTGCTCGTTAGATCGATCACCATAGTTTAGATTTTCTCCAAACAAACATAAATAATGTTTTCGGAAATATTTTGGCTATTTTAGCATGTATCAGTACAAGCTAAGCAATTGTTAAGGTAGCAAATTTATTGTATTTAGTAAACTGGTTTAGTTAGTATTGGCAACTTGTCAAGTGCTGTCCAGAATACTGCAGACTGGCTTTGAGCCGGGGCAAATGTGTTTCGGAGTCTGTGACTCTATCCACTGCGCCAAACTCTCGCAAGCTACAGAAAAATTTGAACCCTATACAAGTTTATGTTCTTTGGATAACCTTTCGGTCAGGAGAAGCCTATGTGGCATCCCTTCCATCATAAATTTCAAACTAGCCAAACCAAATCTGTTCTTAGAAAACAGACACTATGCCACCTGGGGAAGTGATATTTAATTAAATATTTATGGTAGAATTTTTTAATATATATTGGTTCCAAATTTTATATATAGATATATATATATGCATATATATACAACAAAAATATATAAATATTTGTTAGCACCAATTAATCATTACTTTAATTATGAGAATGTGATCATATTTAATGAAAATGCTAGAGGATAATTCTGCATAAAATATACAATGCATTTATTACCTGATATGAATTTAAAAATACATTTTATATTACACAATAGTGCTTTCGCTCCTTTTTACAACTCAGTGTACTGGAGATATGGAAAATCTTTTATATATAAAAAATAAGCTACGTTTGGATAGAAGATTGAATTTACCTTGTTGGAGCACATATCAAACTGGTTGTTACATAATGAGATGTGTGTTGCATGTTCTGTAACAATTGTGACATGCCAATTAGCGCTTTTCAGTCAAAATAAATGCAAGGTGTTTTGGTATGCTTGTCCATTTGGAAACTAGTCCATTAAATTTGGAACAATTCTTCAAATCAAGTATACGGGCAGAAAATAAACACCAATCCCATTTGAAGGCGTCGCAAAATCGTATCAAAACTCCCGTCGGCTGCAAGTATTGTCGCATGTCGACCTTCAACCGTTATCATCTGAGCAAGTCACATATATTTATATATAGCAATGCATTTCAATAGTCTCTAGTTCGTTTACCCATGTGCTCGGATGATAACAATGATCGGTCAAATCGAAACGGTTTGTGTAACTTACATCTGTTTTACCAATTTGTACAACCTTTTTACTAAAATGTAATCGCCACCCGCGCAATAAAAAATTGTTCTATTTTACAATTTATATACATGTGGCGAAAGCTGCAAAAATATTATTTTCATGACTGCATAGAAATAATATATTCGATATTTACAGGCAAGAAAAATATATGCGAGACAATTCGGTTTGGTAAACGCGTTTCGGATTTCTCAAATTTGGATTGCGCGAGTGGTGGTGACAATTCTTTAAGCATGGTTTAAGGAATTTATTCGTACATTGAGCTTTTTCACGTAAGTCCGTTTGCCATCGGTCTCCCATGACAACCATGATATGTCAGACCACGTCAGTACGTTCGGCTGTTTTCATAAAATGTGAATGGCGTTTACCTTAGGTTCACAAACTTGATTTAAGCCGTAGTCCTCACAACCCGTGCAATCAATGATTGTTGAACTGAAAATGCGAAGTGTAAACTAATGTTTTGTTCGTGAATGCCAGGAAATTGGACCGCCTTAAGTTCCGGTCAAACAAAAATCATACACGACTACTAGGTGGTGTAGAGATCAACGCCCACAATTTTCTCCATTATTCTAAAACAGTCGTGTTCTCATAATCTATCTTCTGCTTTTGGATTCTTCAAACCAGTCCGCCTAGAAAGATGGCCTCAGCCACACCAAAGAAGGCAAAACAACAATTACTAGGATTTAAAGACTATAATAATTTATTAAGTAAAATCAAATTAATTAAAAAAGAGCGGGTTATTAAACGAACATTGGTTATGCAGGCGGGGATAAAAATTACTTTAATCAAGATTGTGATCTTGATGTAAAAACCTCACCCAATATGTACATACACTTGTCAGTATAAAATAATTATTGTAAAGTGTAGAAAAGGCAATTCATCCAAAAGACCGGTGTCGTACCTATTGGGATTTAACTACGTACTATCCAGATGTTATTCTCTATCTCGGTGCGATACATCCGAGCTGATTCGCCATTGGATTGGTCGACATCTGTTCAAACCCCACGCGGAGATAGAAGCGTATCTGTTTTTCCATACTTAATGTATACATTGTGGTTTTATTGTCGTTAGTCGGTTTGAAGTTATGCTCAGATAATGACCAAGGATGGCCGAAACGCGTCAATAGGTGAGACTTCAACAGATTAAGTTTGTGAGATCGAAGTAAACACCAATCTCATCGTATTTAACCATTCGTCGAACAACATAACAAAACTACCACCAGTTGCACACACTGAAGCGTGTCGACTTTCCATGATCATCATCAAACTACGACAGCAAAATCACTAGCATGGATCAAACTGCAATGCATATATATAAGGAAAGAAAAATCATTTATGCGGCTCTCACCTCTAGTAGATTCACATACATTTTTCTTGGCTGTAAATTTTGATTGCTCAATTTCTATGTAGTCACAAAAATTAACTTCTTGAAGCTATCGCCACACAAAGAAATAGTTAATACAATAAGAAAATCAATGATTTCGCGGGTGGTGACAACAATTCATTAAATCAAGTTTGCGGGCTTGAATTAAACACCATTCTCTTGGTACACAACCAGTCGTCGAACAACATAGCAAAATTATCGTCACCAACACGTACAGACACATTTCGACCCTCCGTACAGATCATCAAAGAATGACGGCAAACTGACTTGTGAGGTTTAAACTGCGATGCATATATATAGAAAGCAAAATTAGACATGTGGCATTCATGTCTAGTGGTCTCGCATACCTTGTACCTGATTGGAAATTGTGGCTGTACAATTTTTATGCAGTCACAAACTTCAACTTTTTGCAGCTTGATTGTTTCATTGTATTACCTATTTATTTATGTATCGAAAGCTGCAAAAAGTTTATGTTCGTGACCGCACAAAAAATTGGGCAACCGACATTTACAGTCAAGTAAAATGCATTTAAACGAACATTGGTTGCGCGGGTGGTGATAACAATTATTATAATCAAGGTTGCGGTTCGATATAACATTCGACTATTAATATTATAAACAGTAACTAAGAATTGTATAGTGTAGAAAAGGCAATTCATCCAGTACCTTTTCTACATTATACAATTCTTAGTTTATACTGACATATGTAAGTAATTAATGGGTCAGGTGTTTATATCAAGACCGCAACCTTGATTATAATAAGTAAAATGCATGCTAGTCTAATAGAGGTTGGAGTTGAATATCTAATCTTGCTTTCCATATATAAGCATTGCAGTTTGATCCTCGCTAGTCAGTGTGCCGTCGTACTCTGATGATGATCATTGAAGGTCGAAACGCGTCAGTGCGTTGCGGTTGGCGGTAGTTTTGCTCTACTGTTCAACGACTGGTTAAATACAAGGGGATTGGTGTTTACTTCAAGATCGCAAACTTCTATTAATTAATGTTTACCACCACCCGCGCCATCATTGATTGTTTTTCACATAGCGGTAAAATGTGTTTGACAATAGAATGATTACCGTTCAGCAAGTAATCTGAATAAAAATGGAAGCAAAACCTGCAATAATTAGACTGACATGCAATAGATTAACAAATAGATCGATTGACACTAAGTCTGGTCCCAATACAGATTTTCCTTTCTAATATTTACAGGTGCACCACAATAAATCTTTACCACCAAGATCTTTTATATTACAAACAATATACGTCCGATTGACTGTAATTGTTGTGTGAAAAAAGTAATTGACCTCGTCCGCAAATTCATTACGTAACTATAATGAGTAATAGAATCATTGTCACGAGCTAGATTGAATTACTTCACGTTAACATTCAGGACACCGGATATCATATTGCTTAATAAAATTAAATAAACACTGATTGTGTGGACGGTCATATTAATTATTTCTAGCAAATTTGAGAGCTTCATATAAACACCGAACCCATTATATGCATTTGTTTTCAGCATAAAATAAACATTGTTTAAGGCAGCGCAGGAAAATCATCAAGTAGACCGATTTTGTCCTTATTAGAATCTTTTTAAGTACCGTCAAGAATTTTGCTGCAAACAGGGCGCAAACCAGTGCACGTTTGCTTCGGAGTCTACCGCCTTACCGCAGGAAGGCGCAGTAGATAGGCGCAAAAACTTCGAAGCCAATTTGTCCGGGTTTGAACCCCGTCCATGGCAACATTCTTGATAGTATTTGAACAGTTTTTAATAATAACGAAATCGGCCCAATGGATGAATTACCTTTGTTATTCTATACATTGCTTTTTTATTGACATATGTATACACACACACACACATATATATATATATATATATATATATATATATATATATATATATATATATATATAAATTGCGTTGAAATTATGCAATGAATTATGAATAGATTAATAATAATGTTCTCGAACTTACACATCCTAATAGGCATTAACCACTCATGTACTATGTTGCTGCAACAAATAAATTTTATTGTCTTATTTCTAGAGTGGACTCAGAGAAACGTGTGGAAATCTGTCATTAGCAGTCAAGTAATTTTTTTTTGATATATGGTGACATCAAGTCATCAGGCAAGAAATAACTTGACATCCAACAAAATTTTTATTCGAAATACGGTGTTTCAATCATTATTTTTTACTTCTCATTAAATCCATTACGTTATACTCTATCTTAGTAGAACAAACTTACTACAGTCATGCTTAAATGTTGATGTATAATGCGAAGGACTGTCCTGCTTGTTTGTAATCTCACCGCCATCTTCTTCTGCTGAACAATTGATAGCACCCGTAGGTCGGTAAAATCTTGAATCCTTAGCATTTCCAAGCGCACCGATTTTTAGCTTTGGTTGATAGGTTCTCACTTGTCCCTTCATTTTAAAGCCCTTCATCAGCTGCTTGTCTGAAAATGACGTTGGAACCGGATTTTACAATCTTTTTCCGGACACCATCTTCTGGATTGATATAATACTCATACACACAGGTTGTTTTTTCCTGTCAACCCTAAAAATGGGATTGCAAATGAAGTCCCGAAAATGCGGAAATAGTTTGGAAAATCTGGTTACTAAAGTCATTTTGAGAATATTTACCATGCTAGTCCAATTTATTTCTAGAATTAGAACTTTTAACAATAGATTTTTTCACGAATATCTTCTATCCCTTAATTGAAGCCTATCTAAGTTTGCGTTTATCCAAGTTTGGCTTCTAGGGATAAACACCAATTCCACGAAGTTTCACTTGATATTTTGTACAGTAAACAGCCGTGAGTTTTATGTGCCTATTGAAAGCAACACTGTCCTTTGCTTTAAAAAAATATTTCTATTATATAGCATTTATCTCAATCGGTTCGGCAACTATGAAAAAATTCGTGCTTTCAATTTAAATATTTGGTTTAAAACTTTTGAAGTCTCATAAACTTTTTAACATATTTATTGCTAAAGAACAAATTATATAGCACCAATGTGCAGAAAATTATCGAATAGCTTGGTAACCTAACAATAAATAAGCCAGTTGGGTGTGCTCGGTTTTTAGGTGCGAGACACGCCGAATTGCCACGCTGAAGTCCCGCTAAATTGGATTTATTCAACTGTAAACAGGTAATGACGAATAAAAAATACAATGCACAAGGTTTTTTTAATAAACGGATAGACGACTACGAATTTGACTTATTTGTACGTATAGATCATGTTAGAGGAAGGTAAACATCATCATTAAACTGGAAATTCAGTATCACAGAAATGATCCAACCCTGGATACTCGCATACTTTTAGATTTAATCTATTAATAAATTGTTGTGATCTATTCGTATTGGCGGTAATTTTGTTATGTTCTTCGACAATTAGTTAAATACAATGGGATTGGTGTTTACTTCAAGCTCGAAAACTTGATTTAAAGAATTGTTACCACCAACCACGCTAAGAATTATTGTTAAATTGTATTGCCTATATATGTATATGTGGCGAAAGCTACAAACAGTTAATGTTCGTGACTGCTTAGAAATTGTGCAGCCGACATTTCCAGTCAAGTCCAATGTATGCGGGACTGCTAGAAGTGAGAGACGCATATCTACATTTGATTTTCATATATACTCAATGCGGTCTGATCCTCTATAGTCAGTTTGCCATCGTACTCTGATGATGATCATGGAAGGTCGAAACGCGTCAGTGCGTTGCGGCTGGCAGTAGTTTTGTTATGTTGTTCGACGACTGGTTAAATACAATGGGATTGGTGTTTACTTCAAGCTCGCAAACTTGATTTTAAAATTTGTTACCACCACCCGCGCAATCAATTATTGTTTAAATTGTATTGCCTATATATGTATATGTGACGAAAGCTGCAAACAGTTAATGTTCGTGACTGCATAGAAATTTTGCAGCCGACATTTCCAGTCAAGCTCAATGTATGCAAGACTGCTAGAGGTGAGAGCCGCATATCTAAATTTGATTTCCATATTTATTCAATGCGGTTTGATCCTCGATAGTCAGTTTGCCGTCGTACTCTGATGATGATCATGGAAGGTCGAAACGCGTCAGTGCGTTGTGGCTGGCGGTAGTTTTGGTTATGTTGTTCGAAGACTGGTTAAATACAATGGGGTCGGTGTTTACTTCAAGCTCGCAAACTTGATATAAAGCATTGTTACCACCACCCGCGCAATTAATTATTGTTAAATTGTATTGTCTATATATGTATATGTGGCGAAAGCTGCAAACAGTTAATGTTCGTGACTGCATAGAAATTGTGCAGCCTAAATTTTCAGTCAAGTTCAATGTATGCGAGACTGCTAGAGGTGAGAGCCGCATATCTAAATTTGATTTTCATATATATTTAATGCGGTTTGATCCTCGATAGTCAGTTTGCCGTCGTACTCTGATGATGATCATGGAAGGTCGAAACGCGTCAGTGCGTTGCAGCTGGCGGTAGATTTGTTATGTTGTTCGATGACTGGTTAAATACAATGGGATTGGTGTTTACTTCAAGCACGCAAACTTGATTTAAAGAATTACTACCACCACCCGCGCAATCAATTATTGTTTAAATTGTATTGCCTATATATGTATATGTGGCGAAAGCTGCAAACAGTTAATGTTCGTGACTGCATAGAAATTGTGTAGCCGGCATTTCCAGTCAAGTTCAATGTATGCAAGACTGCTAGAGGTGAGAGCCGCATATCTAAATTTGATTTACATGTATATTCAATGCGGTTTGATCCTCGCTAGTCAGTTTGCCGTCGTACTCTGATGATGATCAAGGAAGATCGAAACGCGTCAGTGCGTTGGGGCTGGCGGTAGTTTTGTTATGTTCTTCGACGAATGGTTAAATACAATTGGATTGGTGTTTACTTCAAGCTCGCAAACTAGATTTAAAGAATTGTTACCACCACCCGCGCAAACAATTATTTTTAAATCGTATTCAATATGTTTGGATTAAAAATTTCTTAATTTAGGTAACAGTGAAATAAATTTCTACGCAAACTAACACGTTATAATAGTTGTTTAGGAATATATGAGTAAGCAAATTCCAATAATACTATTTGTTGTCAGAATCTTTAGCGGAACAAATCACTCTTTTCAGGTTGATTTTATCTTCGCTAAATAATACAATTTACGCCATTTCAAGTTAACTCTAACCAGACATTATTAACATGAAATGTACCAGAGTAATATTGCTTGCTTTATTTAGGTTAAGCTGTGCCAATATAACATCAGCCATAGCCGTTAGTGAACTCTTACCAGCTCCAAATGCTCTGATATTTGATTACTGTTTTTGGCGGAGAACTTATACATAAGAAAGTATGTATTAGGTGTTGCGAATCTAGTAACAAATTAGTCTCTTTGTCACCAGAAGGCCAAATTAAAGGCAGCATGAACGGAATGTATAATCTCATGCACATTCGTTTCGTGCTTACTGGCGACTCATCAGTAGGAGCCGGTAGTACGCCCTGTAACCACTACATATTTGGGTGAGGAATTTGAGATAATAGGACAGTACAATCTCCTAGACGAATGTGTAAACCTGCAGTAGTGAAGCTAACATCATATAAAGTCTCGACGATGTTAGCTACTCTACTGCAGGTTTACAAATTCGTCTAAGAGATTGTACTGTCCTATTATCCCACATTCCTCACCCAAATATGTAGTGGTTAGAGGGCGTAATACCGGCTCCTACTGATGAATAGTCAATAAACCCAAAACGAATGTGCAGGAGATTACTATTTCCGTTCCTGTTGTCTTTGGTTTATCATTCTGGGCATATTTGGTGCGCAACACTTAATACAAACTTAAAGATGACAGTTTTTGAAATCAATTTTGCAAGCTTTAGATAAACACCAATGCAAATGTGTTTAACCGAGGATCAAACCACATTGAATATATATATATATGGAAAGAAAAATTATATATACGGCTCTCACTTATATTAGTCTCGCATACATTGTGCTTGAATGGAAATATCGCCTGCACAATTTCAATGCAATCAAATACGCAAAATTTTTGCAGGTTTCGCCATATTAATGTAGGTAAAACAATGAAACATTCCATAATTAGGTGGGTAGTGGTAAAAATTCTTTAAATCTAGTTTGCGAGATTGATATAAACACCAATCCCATTTTGTTTAACCAATTATCGTTTAATATTAAAACTACCGTTAGTCTCATGTGTAGATGTTGGGCTGGTGATAAGGATCTTATCAATGAAATAATTTTTGCTAATGTAAATTTAAATATTCTTTTAATATATTGTCAGTAAATGTTGGAGATATTGTACCATATCTAACAGAATATCAGTGTTTATTGTCCTATGAAAAATGTTTTTTACTTATTTTGCATAATTCTTTTAGAACTAGTAGAATGCCCTAGAACTGTGAATATTTAAAATTGGGAGCATATCAAGTGCTGTAAAAAATATATATGTGGTCAATTTTACTGATTAGTGTTCCTTTTTTAAGAATTGGGAGGGATTTTAATGCCGTGGTCTAAAAAAAGCATTCGGTTTGAACACACGTCGGGTGGGAGATGGTTATGTCCCTGTGGAATAAAAGCATAACACGCGTTCTCATTAATACTTTGCTATTTTTTCATGCCTTCTGCTGAAAATAGCGATAATTTTCCAAACATTTTAGCGTAATTTAAAATATATTAATTATTTATGCATTTGACTGTCAACTGGGCTATTTAACGCGCCTCTCTGAGCGTAATTCTTCACATCGAGCTATTTTAACTATTGAAATGAGTAGCTTCAAAAATTACTGACTAAAACTATTACTCAGATAAATGAAGTAATTTTTATCAGTTATTGAAAAATTTATTTTGAAGGGAAAGCGAATAGCATTTTTTGAATTTTGTCGGAGTGCCAGCTTCATATATTCCAATGCCGCGTTTTGCGTACGCGGGTAGTAGCTTTGCACGGACAGCTTCACAAAGATCCGATTGATCATAATTTCCAATTTTGTTTTGTCTTTGATCGGATTGAGTTTCTATTCGTCCCAATGGAAATGCGGTTCCATCACATCTTTGTTTAGCGAATAGCATGCCAAAATGTCCCATGGGTAGAGACAAATGTAGTCAAATCTGCCAGAGCAGCATGAGATTATGATTGAGTGGTAAATAATTGCAGGTGTGGCGATGAATGTTACAAATACTTTGCGAAATAGAAATAACCGAAATCACACTGACCAACGTGCTTCTGCATTCCTTGGTGAGCATCACAGAACAAATTGAAGCCAAATAATGGCGATCAAACAGTGGTGTTTATACGAAAGATTTAGGAAATCTTAACTGCATATCTCGCATTGGTTAATCCAACATCTACTACGAATAATATGTGTCAAGAAAAAGATTCAGAAGAGTACAGACACATTTTTTTTTTTTTTTTTTTTTTTTTTTTTTTTTTTTTTTTTTTTTTTTTTTTTTTTTTTTTTTTTTTTTTTTTTTTTTTTTTTTTTTTTTTTTTTTTTTTTATATATAATATAATATAAATTTCTAATATCACTTCAAGTAACCTAATGTCCATTTTATAATACCAGGTTTGGATTGTTTGATTGGAACCTCAATTTAAATAAGTGTACATAATCTCCTTTATTTTTGTTTAACAAGTCTACGTATACTGGCGTCCGATGCTTTTACATTCACTTTTACAATGTAGTTTCCTAACCTCGCAGATCAAATGTGCGCAACCAAAAATTACAGGAATCAAAGAGCATGGAAACTTAGTTGGACATATTAGGTCATGATTTCATTCTTACGAAGCAAGTTCGCGTTCAGAAACTAACAATTAACAAATTAAGTAAAAAGTGGTACTTTTATAAACGGTATCAAATGAACGATAGTCTTTATTGATGAGTTGCTTTAAAGTTACATGGAAAACTGGCATTTGTATTAGATTGGCCCGGTGAACCAATTAGTAGAAATTAACCAGCTGCTTGTTTTGCGCTTTACCTACCTGCATCATAAACAGAGCAAAGAACGAAATCAGCTGAGAGTTTATAAGCCTTTTTGTTTGTTTTGTTGCATTAGCCTTATAGTACAGACAACCCAACGATGAACTATTGTTCACGCTCCATAGAAATTGAAATTATGGCAAATTTGTTTGTTGAATATGCTAATATTGATATGTTGCCCTCAATTTTCATAATATTATACTAATAGTTATGCCAACCCTTACAATGCACTAAGACTCTATTCACTAACACACCTGCACCTATTCCTGTACCAACTCTCATTAGCGCGTGTTCATGAATAACAAAACTCATTTGCTAATAGTCATCATGAACCGCAACTCCTTTACCCCACCTCCGGCTACCAATTATGTATAGATGATTGGTCTCACCTGTATTGTTCATTTGAATGCACTGCATCCTGAAAGTACAGTGCACACGAAAAAGAGTTTCATTAATTTCGGGCTTTTTAAGCCGCTTACCATGTAAACGACCAATCCCCGAAATTATTTTCCGCAATGGAAGGAAGTTGCCAATAGTTGAGCATACCATATTTTGACTGAAACTTTTATGTGTCTGCGTTGACGTGAGCCTATTTGAAATGTGAAACAATTAACAAGTTTGTTCAACGGAATTATCTGTTGCGGTATGCACTGTCTTCAATGACGTTACTTTATACTGCATATATGCCGAATTCTTTTCCACACTCTGCCCCTCACACCTCTCAATTTTTTTCTCTTCTTCAAAAGTTTCCGTCCATTCGTGTTTCGATTTTGTTTCTCTTCTTTACAAATATTTGTTTTAATTTTTGGGTAGAAAGATGGCCACATTCTATGTGTTTGTTTATTCAGAATGTTTAGGCATGCTCCATATTACTAATGAGCAAAACTTACATTTCAGTGAGAACATGAAGGTTTTGTTTTCTCGTGCATTTTCCTGTTGAACAAAAGTCCCTTACAGTTAAATACTGTCCATTATGTCTACTAACTTCAACTGGTGTGCAGAGTTCTGTTCAAAAATCTACCACTACTTATGAGAAGAAGTAGATTGTTTCATTCTGTTCGCAGTTTGTCAGCTGACTGGTTTAGATACCGACAACAAATTACATTAATTAATACGACAGGAAGTGACATCGAATTAGGAACCATTAGATTAATTAACCAAAGGAAACACTAATTAATATCTAACCACTCAGTAAGCAATATAAGTAATAATTAATTAACAACAAGATTCTGTCACGAAAACTAATTTAAAAAAAAACATTTTTATTCAAAATTAACATTCGACTTCAATGTAAATAGAAAAATAACATATCACAAAAATCACAGATTGCGCGACTGTAAAGTTTCCCAACTTGACACAAACAACAATCCAATTATATTTAACCAGTTGAACAACGTAGCCCAAACTAGCGTTTCGCTGTGATAACAATCAAGAAACATCGTAATGCATCAGTGCATGCGACAGCAGGTAGTATTGATATGTTTTGCGACAGGTTAAATAAATGGCGGTTGGTTTTTTTCGCTGAATAAAAATTAAGGCTATCGTAGGCAATTTGTCTAATCTAACTTTTTGATTCTTTTAATCAAGTTTGCGATCTGGAAGTAAACACCAATCCCATTGTATTTAACCAGTCGTCGGACAACATAGCAAAACTACCGCCAGTCGCACGCACTGACGCCTTTCCGACTCCCATGTTCATCATCAGAGTACGAGGGCAAACTGATTATCGAGGATCAAACCGCATTGAATATATATGGAAATCAAATTTAATTACGCGGCTCTCACCTCTAGCAGTCTCGCATACATTAAACTTGACTGGAAATGTCAGCTACACAATTTCCATGCAGTCACGAACATTAACGGTTTGCAGCATTCGCCACATAAATATATATAGAAAATACAATTTAACAAAAATTGAGTGGTAAAAATTCTTTAAATCAAGTTTGCGAGATTGAAGTAAACACCAATCAAATTGTATTTAACCAGTCGTCATACAACATAGCAAAACTACTGCCAGTCCATGATCATCATCGATGGGATTGGTGTTTACTTCAAGCTAGCAAACTTGATTTAAATAATTGTTAACACCACTCGCGCAATCAGTTATTGTTAAATTTTATTGCCTATATATGTATATGTGGCGATAGCTGCAAACAGTTAATGATCGTTGCTGCATAGAACTTTTGTAGCCGACATTTCCTGTCAATTTCAATGTATCCGATTCTTCTAGAGGTGAGAGCCGCATATCTAACTTTGATTTCCATTTAAATTCAATTCAGTTTACTTCAAGCTCGCAAACATTATTTAAAGAATTGTTACCAACACCCGTGCAATCAATTATTGTTAACCTTTTGATTTCCGCACAATCATTAACCGAATTAAATCAATGATGTCGTAATGAACTTTTTATGTTAACGTTTACAATTATTCCTAAATTTCTTTCCATTTATTTGCGACCTTTCCTTCTTTTATTGGTGAATTATGCTCAAATTATGCTAAGGTATATATATATATAATTGATTTTTAATTTTCAGCACAAAAACTTTAAATGAATATATTCGATTCAAGTGTAATTAACTATAGTTATATATATCACTTAGGAAACAATAAATCTTATAGAATTGTTTTGGCAGTGATAGCCAGATCGCTTATTACGCAGTTTAAACTGTCGAAATAGATTTTCTATTAAAGTTGCACACATATTCAGAAAAAGAAGAAGGACAAATGTGGACAAATGATGTATTAAGTGTTGCGCACCTAGTAACAAGTTAGTTCAATTATGACCAGAAGGATAAACCAAAGGCAGCATGAACGGAAAGTATAATCTCATGCACATTCGTTTCGTGCTTACTGGCAGCTCATCAATAGGAGCCGGTATTACGCCCTTTACCCACTATAATTTTGTTTGAGGAATGTGGGATAATAGGACAGTACAATCTTCTAGACGAATGTGTAATCGTGCACTAGTGAAGCTAACTGAATATAAAGTCTCGACAATGCGACTTCGACGCTAACTCACTCTATATAATATATATGCCGAGTCTGTAAAGGATACAAACACTATGGCTATTGTGTCAGTTCATGATACCAACATTATAGTACCGAAAAGAGACATAGCGCTAACACTATGGTTGCCGAGTCGGTACAGGGTACTAACATCATGGATTTCAATGTATGCTATAGTTCACCATAATTGAGAATTTAAACTATTTTTCAACATATTTTACTCCAGTAAATCCATAAATTCTGGCCTTGATCGATATCAGTCATCTCATTTGGCTGTAATTATTACATCATTCAATTAAATATATAATAATAGTATATATATATATATATATATATATATATATATATATTTATATATATGTATATGGCGAAAGCCGAAAAAAGTTAATGTTCCTGATCGCATAGAAAATCTGTGGCCGACATTTCCGGCCAAATAATGTGTATGTGTGACAACTAGAGCTTAGAGCCTTATATCAAATATTGCTTTCCTTTAATTCTCGACAGACCGTTTGCCTTCGTAATCTGGTGATGATCATGGAAGTAATGAAACGCGTCAGTACGTTTGACAGAAGTTTAAATATAATTGGATTGGTGTTTGTATCAAGACTGCATCATTTTTTTAAATTCATTTTCATGAACCATATTCTATGAACGCGCTAGAAACTGGAAAGATTAACAGAAAACGTGTTCAAAAAACTACTTTTAATTCAAGTAATTCTTTTCTAGACTGTGAGGTGGGGGAGAAAGCGGCCAGCTTCTTCAGACATCTATATTGAAGGGCTTTATTTGTCATATATTTGCCAATCGTCAATCCACTAAACTCGAATGCTATCATCAAGTAGTGGAATCGAGTGAATTGCGTGTAACTAAAGTACTTACTTTACTTTACTTTACTGCGGCTGACTCCTTTTGGAGGATAAGCCGGCTCCAATTTCATGGAGTTTCTTGGGAATTTGGTACAAGTACGCTTTACGATGTATTTGAACCGTTTAATTTCTAGATTAATTATGCAGTTTTTTCTCAGTATAATTGTGAACATTTTAGCGGAATATAAATTGACATCTGACACCTGCTGCATAGCTGCATCTGTCCATCGAACAGTCGTCGAATACCAATCTCAACATATACATCCGAATTTGGCATGTGTGGTTATCATGCCAAACAGGTGGCTGGATAATGATAAATTGATTTAGTTTAAAATTTGGTAATGAAACATTGTCAGTTGCGAGCTTGAAGTAAACACCAATCCCATTGTATTTAACCAGTCGTCGAACATTAATGGGATCGGTGTTTACTTCAAGCTCGCAAACTCGAGTGAAGGAATTGTTACCACCATCTGCGCAATCAATTATTGTTAAATTGTTAATCGCACCCTGGACATCGCGCCTAAAGTTCAATTATAGTTATTATGCCACAGCCCCTCAAACTGTTAGCTGTCATATATTCCTTTATTGTGATGACAACTTGGCACATGAAAGTCGTATGCTGTAGATCATTTATTTGTTTAAATATCCGAAAGAAGTAAAATAAATGCACATCAAACCACGGATGCTACTTGGTTATAGTTTGTGTAATGTATCGACAATCAGTGATGGATTAACTTGATAAATTACACTGTCCTGGCCTACGATACAGAAATGTTATGCTCGCGACTGCATAGAAACTATGCAATTGAGTGGCAATTTTGGTTTTCCTTACATCATGATTTTATTTCGGTTTCATTTTCATGGGCCAGTTAACAGTCGTGTCCTGTTGATGATCATGGAAGGCCTAAACGCGTCAGTGCGTATAGCAAACGGTAGTTTTAATGTTTTAGGTCTGGTTTGATTCAATGAGATTGGTATTAATTCCAGGCTCGCAAAATTGTTTTAAATAATTTATATCAACATTCGCACAATCAATGATTGTTTGGTCGTACAAAGTATATAGACGAGATAAAATCTGCGAAATGTTCAAATTCGTGAATATACAGAAATTGTGCGTCCGACATTTCCAGTTCAGCACAATATATGCAAAATTACTAGGGATGAGATCCGCATATCTATATTTTCTTTCCTTATATATAGAATATGGGTTGATCCTCAGTATGATTTCTTGCTCTGATGATGACCACCTTAAGGAAAAATAGACTAACCAAGTTCGTATATAACTGAAAATTGTGTTTAGTGTAGTGTGCGTCAGGGTGGCTCAGTGGTTAGAGCACCAGATTCTAAAGCAGACTTGCCCAAGTTCGAGCCCTGTCCGCGTAAAATTCTACCCGGTACGTGATGAGTTCCCAATAATGACTAAACCGGTCTATTGGACGAATTGCCTTTTCTAGACTACAATACTAATTTTTACTGACATATTTAATTAATTATTTAAAGATTGCAACCTTGGTTATAATAATTGTTGTGACTGACTGTAATCGGTCTATTTTGTAAGACTGGTTAAAAACAATGGGATTGGTGTTAATCACAAGCTCGCTTAAATCATTATTGAATTGTTATTAAACACAGTGCAATCAGTGATTGCTTAAATTATTAACAGATGATGAGATTAACGGACAACTGTATAAATTAATGTACCATGGTACTAACTTTAATCTTTCTATTCTATTTATTTAAATAATAATTTAGGACTGTTTGTTACTTTCACTCAATGATTTCTATTTTATATATAATGAGTGAGTGAATTATTGAGATATCTGATGAATTAACATATTGATCATCGAGATATGCTAAAAACGATAAAAATCTATATCATATTTAGAATAATTTTCAAATGTGATAATTAAATTGGGTTAAATATAGAGATTCGTAGGAAGAATTCCTGTTCGTTAAAAGAACGCCAGGCTCTAATTCGCAATAACGGATAGATCGTTAGACTGAAGGTTAGATATATTCAAAGATTTATGTGTTGAACATTTGAAAAATTGATCGACTTGTAGATTAAAAAATTGATAGGCTGATAAATTGAAAGAATGAAAGATTGATGGTTTGACGAAATGATCGATTGATAATTTCATGAATTGAAAGATTGATCGATTGTTATACTGTTAGATTGATAGTTTGCTAAAATGATATATTGATAGACTGAAAGATTAATATATTGATAAACTTTAAGAATGATTGATTACTAGATTAAAAGATTGAAAGTTTGTTAGTTTGATAAATTAATGGAATGATAGATTGATGATTTTGATGAATTGATAAGTTGGTAGATTGATAGATTGATTGATTGATAGATTGATAGATTAACAGTTTTCGTTATGAAAATTAATTCAAAGATTAATCTCGTTATTATTTAGGTCTAAGAATTAACAAGTCAGTGGCAATGATTTCTACGAAATTAATTGTATTTCTTTCCTTTTTGCTGATATTACTTTATGTCTCTCTTTTACTTTTTAGATTCAATGAAGTCATTCAATTTTGCTATTATTGATGTGGTATCTAATTTTATCAATTACTAAAATTCAGTTAAGCAACATGAACTAATTGACATTCTCATTTTCAATGAATCACATAAAATAACCATGGTGAACTCATTTATATCTATTGACACTTTTTGAACTAATTAGGTAGGTATCGGAGCATGACGCATAAATGGCTATAAAAAACTATGGTTTTAAGCACGGAGCTTCATGTGCAAACGACATTCGTATCAAGACGAGTGCAGTGTGAATACTTATTAGAGTTGTGTACTTAACATTTTTTGACCTCCGTCCTTACTTTCTCGTTGTTTTCTGATGACAGACAAAATTTATTTATAAAAACATTAGGAGTTGAATTGTTTAATTTCAACTCTTTTAACTAGTACTATAATACGGTGAAACTACTGCGTTTTGACTTGCGATGTTCCAAATCAGATCACAACGGCAAGCCGATTACCGTGGAATACATTGCAATGTAGATATAACGTATGTAAAATCAAAATTCTATCCCTATCTCTAGTTTTATCACATACATTGAACTTTACTGGAATATCGGCTGCGCACTTTCCCGGTGGTCCCGAACATATCCTTATTACAACTTTTACCGCAATTAAACATCTTATTTTATTAATCCGTCATTCATTTCGCGGATGTTGATAACTATTATCTAAATCAAGTTTGCTTACTATTTGGAAGAAAGGTTTGTAGCTTCGGTTTTCGATGCTATCTCATATCCTTGTGCACACCCGATTTACAATGCATGAACTTACATTTAATATTACAATTTAGATACATATTGTCCTAATAAAGCTAGTAGGCGATATTAATTTTAAAGAAAATTATGAAAAGATAAAAAGCACAAAATTTATATGTATATATATATATATATATTGGAACAAGTGAAATATTTTAGCCAAAAAACCTTTAGTTGAAATTCGATACGAATGATAGAAATTGTTGGACTGTGTTTTGTTAAAATTTCACCATCTTGATTTGCATAATACTTAGCTGTACCTGCCCAATAAGACAGCTTTCGATTAATTATATAGCATATAGATTCTCCTAGGCGACTAGCAATGCATATCATGACAAATCGTTTTAGAAAACAAAAACTTATTCCCTGACACACAATAATTGATCTGTTTGTCATCTGTGAATAAATTTGGGAACAATATGTGTCAAAAGCAGCCCACAACCGGCTAACATTCCGATGGCATGCAGCAACAATATAACGTCACAAAACATCATCTCAACATTGTTCTCACATTTTACGGTCTAATTGATGCGGAACGATACAAAGATGCGCTTGAATTAAGCCCATCGGCTAGAAATCTTCTGATTGTACAGAATGGCATTCTAATTAATAAACAGTTGGAAGGCATTAAATTGTTTTGTTTATTTCCTTATTTGTTTTACACATGTTACTGACGTGAAAAAACCACATATCTCGTAGCTCCCTGTTCATACGGCCACCTGACAACTATTAGGTACTTCGCAACAACAAGTTTTAAATTACAGAGGGTCTCAACTTTGATGTATAAATATGAAATTTCATTCGATTAAAAGAAGCTGCATTTGTCAAAGACGGTTGTCTCACATAAACGAACATTGGTTGCGAAGGTGGTGATAAAAATTGTTTAAATCAAGGTTGCAATATGATTTGCAGACCGGCAGCCCCGTTGTAGTGTTCTAATAAGAGGACATTTTTATATCGTTGCGATTGGTATTTAATGGCAAGTGGAAATATGATGAAAATTAAATTTTTTTGAAACCGAGAGTGACAGGTCGGTAAATATATTCTAAATGTTGGCAAATTCAATATTTTTGTATATTTTTTTAACATTATGATTTTAGGAAATATCAAATACGCTATTGCAATATTGGAGAGTTTATTAACATGGCATGTCTGTTCAGTAATGACAGATTGGAGATGGTTAGTTGGAACTTTGGGTCTAAATGGATGCCATATCAGCTTCACCTAAAGTAAGAAAGACAAACGTAGTTAGGATAGAGAGTATATAAATAAAAACTTTGTGTAGTGGGCAACAGGGTGGCTCAATGATTAGAGCACCAGATTCCGAAGCAGAAGTGCCCAGGTTCGAGCCCTGTCCGCGGAAAATTCTGGCCAGTACGTGATGAGTTCCCAATAAGGACAAAACCCGTCTACTGAAAGAATTGCCTTTTCTACACTATACAATCTTAGTTTATACTGACATAAGTAAGTAATTATTGGGTCACAACCTTGATTATAGTAATTGTTAACACCACCCGAACAACTAAAGTTCGTTTTATTAACGTGGCGATCGGTCGTATGCCATTCGCGATAATTAATTTAGAAAGGCCTCTGACTGTGTCAATAATGCACATAAGCTAATTGGTTGACAAAACCAACCGAATGAAAACCGCGATTTTCAAAAGAATTTTTTTGAAAGACTATCAATTGACTAGGTAGTGCTTACCTTGTGTTTCGGGAAAGGCGTCAGCATTAGCCAGGATTTCCAGGAAAGCTCATGACAGGGACATGTTGATGTGAGTGCAACCTAGTCTTCACTCAGTCGTAACAACGTCAAATTATTTCGGCTGATTTGAGCTTGTATAGACCTCCCCTAGGTAGGATTATTTCAATTGTGACCAATCGTGTCATAAATCTGTCGGCAGCGATTCTTAATGTGAGTCAACATGAGTTAATTAGCGGTAGTTCGAACATTGCAACAAGAAGTCTCAGATTAACAGATAAAGTATATAGTGATTTGGAATTTAGCAGAATTTAATGGCTATCCTCAAAAATGACGCCTGTCGTATGTTTATGTAATCATAAGTCGGAGAACGTAAAAACGGATATAGTGAGGATGGATCGTAGGGTCATGACATTATTGGACTCGAAACTAAGCATAAAATTTCCATCAATATCGTTGAAACAAAATATAAAAACCGTTTTAATAAATTGACTTACTCTGGGCAGTAAACTTCCTAACCAACATGAAAATTAATGGCATTTATATAACAGCGGAGCTCATTTGAGGTGGAAAGTGGCGAATAAAAAAATTATATCAGCATAGACATGTTAGTAGATCTGATCTTACCTATCCTGCAGTGAAGACGGTTCACAAAATTAACTTGTATTAATGATGAAGCATAGCAACATGCTGTCCTAACAGAACAACGAGATTGATAAAGAATATATTGAAACAGATAACACTAACTTTCATTTGTAACACATAACTAAATAATAGTAGGAAGTATAGATACCACGAATCGGAATCAAATGTTAACATCAGTAAAAGATTTAAAAACATTGCCTTAAAGTTAGCTTGTAAATGGGTCTTTAAATTTAATACTTGTTAATCAATTAACGAAATTAACGTCAAACCAAATTTCGCCCTCCATTTATTTTTCTATTATTTTATCTATTTGTCCAAGGCGCATAATTTGTCTCTTTTACGTAAGTTGCGCTTATTTTCGATAGATAATTTTCTTCTCATGGCCTTTGTTTATTTCATTCTACATCTTAATAAAGCAATGTATATCACTAAATATTTGATCGCTTTCCCTAGCATGATCTTACAACTGGTGTATTTTTATTGATTTGGCTCTAAATAAAATGAATCCATATGTCGTGGTTACGTCAGGTCACATGGTAAAAATAAAAAAACCTATTCTGACGCACGCAAAGGATAAAATTATCATTCATTAAGATTAATTTCCCTTTTTATGGATGAACACGTTTAAGCAATTATATTTTAATGAATTCTTTCTATTTATGGACACAAATTAGCATATGCGATGTTAGCCTATCTAAAGCAACGGTTTAAACTATGCCTTTATGCGCAATGATGATCGGTGGACTGATAGGAGACACGAATATAATAAAAACTACCACTGAAAGAGGAGCTGTAAGCCTATATTAGACACGACATGGCTCAGTTAATTACTGATTGTTTGATTTATATATTTACAGATTGATTAATTAAATCAATAAATCGACCAGTTTATGCGGTCCGTGTCTATATTAAATTCTTTTTTTAACTATCTGTTTTTAACTGTTTTATTCTCTTTACGCTTATGCTAAATTCAGTCAAACAAAATCTATGAGTACTGCGCTTTATTTGAACAAATACTTCATTTAGTGTTGCTGGGCGAATACTTTTTCCTGACCAGTATGCTAAATAGGTTTTCATGGCAAAGAAACTTTTTTTTCTTGATGGACTATATTAGCCAGCTAAAGCAGAGCTTTCTGGGCCAATGCATTGGTCTGGTTTGAATGTTACTTTATTTAATTTTTTTGACAATTTAAACTAAACTGACTTTTCTACGAATCGTAAAAAATCTTTCACGAGCGTTTTCGAGATGACAGACTCACAGTTCCTCTGTTCACGCACAACCAAGTGGCTAAATCTGTGTCACGTGTCAGCTGACTCAATAATTCCAGTTATAAAGACAGCAAAATGCACAAATTAAAGTAGCCTAGGAGCAGTGCTCCAAGTTTCGCGAAATATTTCTGAACCCGCAATTTAAATCAGCCTCACGTGATCATTGTTACTGTATTCTACCTCTCGTAGATAATCTGTCATTTGGGCCCATTTCAGTCTAGTACACGTGATTGTTTGTGTTTGCATATATTTTAAATTATCGTACCAAGATTAACGAATACTGATCATATCAAAGATCAGTATTAATAAAATGAGTTTCATTCGCTATGCGACGAAGAACGTAGAATCCGTGTTTTTTTCCCAAACTAACAATTTAGAACGTAAAATAATTTGCTGCACACAGATGAACGTGACAAGTAGAAACCTGCTAAAACGGATTTTATTTAGTGCAAATATTTTACTAAGTTAACCTGTCTAATTTCAACCAATATTGCTTTACAGGTCACGGGGCCTAAATTTACTGTATCAACCTGTTGACAACTGATATAAATTGTAATTAGTAAGATGAATGGCACTACTTTGTTAAAAGTTGTGCGAGGTTAAATGTTTGGAGGAGAGCTGTTAACAGATTTAATGTGCATTCAATGCTGGAGTCAATAACAAATAATTTGTCAATTAATGAAGTAGAGCATTTTAGGGTGGCATACCAACACCTATTTATAATCATTAACGTGCCATTATAAATAGAATACTATTAAGTCAGGAAATAAATCTGAAATGTTGCCTATTTTCCAATTCAGTTACAACATTCCTTAAATTTCAATGAAATTTAAGATAAAATTAATAGTAAACGAAATTTGTTAAAAGCAGCATGGTTTCGAAACTTTGCATATTCCTAATATTAAGGCTCTATTTCATATTTATTGCAAGTATGCTTTTAAGTTAAGTTTCTGATCTGGAGATAAACACCAACCCATTTTACAGTTAAATACTGTTTGTTGCGAAGAACTAATATATATGCAAGTATGTATTAGGTTTTGCGAACCTATTAACAAATTAGTTCAGTTGTGATCAGAAGGATAAACCACAGGCAGCATGAACGGAAAGTATAATCTCATGCACATTCGTTTCGTGCTTACTGGCGACTCATCAGTAGGAGCCGGTATTACGCCCTTTAACCACTATATATTTGGTAGAAGAATGTGGAATAATTTTGTATTCATCCATTCGCACAACATAGTTTAACTGCAGTCTGTCACACGTACTGACACGGTACAGCATAACATGGTCATCATCAGACCATCTAACCGCAATGAGAATATAAGATCAGTGAAATTAGATCTGTGGCTTTTATTACCAGTAGCATTGCGTAAATCCTACTTGAATGGAAATATCGGCTGCCCAGTATTCTTGCGGTCAAAAACAACATTTTGCAGATATC